>JAULBM010342244.1:0-22543 GCA_032357055.1 Geukensia granosissima
CCCGTGTTTAGGAAATGCCACGTCCTAAGCACGCTAAAGACCCCTTGTAACAGCTCTTTTTGAGTGGTCCGTAGGGGACCAGTTACAAGGCTAAATTTTCTGCCCCTATCCAACCTCAATTTTTCTGGGGGCAGTCTAAAAGTCCCTCCCTTACCGGTCCCTTTGTTACAAATTGTTTGCTGACTCGTTTCCGTCGTGAATATGCATGAAATATTTGCCACTGGACGTTAAAAAACAATCAATCAATCAATCAATCTACTTTTAGTTACTGAGAATTTGACATAAGCATGAAAAATTAACGATCTATGCTGAACCATAAAATAAGGCAAAAACACATGGCCCAGCAAACTACCATAGAATGACTTTGTCAGCCAAACATTGTAATGAGGCAGGAAATACATACTCTTCCGTACCACCCGAGTTCACCTTTTTGTGTGGTTCGCTTTGTTCATAGAGTTGTGTTTTTCGTTTTAAATGTATATATGCCATGTTCCGTCTTGTTCGCGTCATCGAGGTTGCCCTGGCTATCGACTTTTGTCTGGCCCATCGGGTTTCTTTCGCTTCCTCATTGAAGACCAATAATGTACGGTTATTACCAAAAAATCGTAACATACGTCACTGAAAAGTGACAGTCTTTAATTTTACACATTAGCAAGAATCTACAACGATCTATCCTTATACCAAATATGGATAGATCGTTGTAGATTTTTGCTAATCTGTAAAATATCCATATACCAAATGTGATGAGTCTATATGTTACAATTGTTGAGAAATAGACTTAAATGTAATAATAAGTTGCAATTTCCCATTTGAACAGTCATTGAACCACGAAATTGATCTCAATTCCAGCTGTATCAAACTATTTCGGGATATAGGATTTCAAAACGTTTACTACGCCGACCAACCAGACATTGCAATATCACAAACTCCCACACAAAACAGCACATTAAAAATAAAACAACTCGTTGGTTTGTGAATTGTAACGACGTAAAATTCAAGTTAAAAAACTCTTAAAGAAGCCAACAATAAACAAAGTACAATATTTACATTATTTTCGATACCATCCGAAAATAAGTTGACCTCTTCTCGTATTGACGTTATCCCGGATTTGAGATTTAGGATTACACTACGGGTGTTTCGCGCAGGACATGGGATGCTTACCCTTCCGGAGCACCTGATCCCACTCCTGTTTTGTAAAGGAGTTCGTGGATTCGAAGCTTTTGTTTATGTTTTATCTCTTAGTTTGGTTTAAATTTTTCTTTTAATCTCTCGCACTAGACATAGAATTACTGTGAATATTATCACACAGTTTTAATGAGAAATGTGTCAATTTTTTTTAATTCGCAACCCCAACATTCTAGAAAGTGGCTTCGAAACGTATTGTACATAGAAAATGTCCCTACCTCTGCATTTAGCTTCTCATTTCGATTTGTTTTGGATTTGAGTACTGTTCTGTTCTCGGATACCCTGTTTTGGTTCTAATACTAAGGGTGAAAGTTCTTCCCAGAATTACGTATACAGCATATTTAATCCACTGGGTCGATGCCACTACTGGTGGACAAGAAATTTGCTGAATCTTATAATATTCCAAATCCTGAATGGAGCGAAAAGCTTCGAAATTTAATCCAAAAAGATGTCCCTACCGCAAGATTTGATTTCTTATTCCAATTAATATACTGATTTCTTTTATTCCTTTTATTGTAATGATGTTAGAGCGAGGGTTATGATTATTTGCGTAGCGAATGTTACGTTATCATATGGTATATGGCATATTAGTTCAAACTGCATTGTGTGAAATATATACAGTATTTACGTACTACACAATTTTTGTAGTGTTTCCCTGGGCACCGGAGCGGTCTCCAGGGCTCGACCCACAGAGCTGACCCAGAGCGAACCCCAGGTGGCGGATAGGGGGGGGGGCCTCTCGTTGGGGCTGCCAGGTTATAATACGGGACCATAGTGGGTAACGTGTGTGGAGTATTCCACACTCCATGCACGTAAAAGATACCTTTTGTAGTTTTCTAAAAAGAGAAGGCTTTTCCGCTAAAAAAGGCTAAATTTCCCGTCCCTACCCATCACCCCCTTTTTCCAGTGGCAGTCAAAAACCGTTGCCCTGTTGTGTCCCATCCCACCCCGTTTTCGATCTTTATAATTGTTGAACTTGTTCTTGTCCTGAATATGTATGAAATATTTGCCACTGAACGTTAAGCAACCAATAATCAATCAATCGTAGTGTTTCCACCGTGAATAATGTGATTTTATAGGTTTGACAACAAACAAATATAAAATTAACAAGCTGTTGTTTTTCTTCTGGCTTTTCTCGTGAAACCTGTTCTTGGGTTCTAATTGAAAAATCATCCCTTACAATAACATTTCTATTGAGTTAATATGTTTCAAGAAGGATCAACTGTAGATATTTTATTATCTTATTGAACGTTCAATCGTTTTGACCTAAACATGTTATACTTAACTTAAGCATTTTTTGGTGCAAGAATGTTTATCGGCTGTGATGTCAAGTAAGCTTATATCAAGTTAGCTTCGCTTTCGTTTTAGTTTAGTTTTAGTTTAAACATATTTTATTTGTCAAAAACAAAAAGGATGAGGCACAAGTAGAACGTACTTACGAGGCCTTCTCCACAGTAGTTATATTACTAATAGTGCATGCAATATTGACATAATGATTATAATACAAATAGAACAATTTAGACAGTAAATTAAAAAAAAAAACATGAAAGGCAATTAGAGAAAATGAGTGGTGGTGGCTTTCGTTAATTTTTTAACGCAGACGTACTGATACTTTAAGTATATATAACATGATAATCTCTTTCTTCATGAATAAGAACGAGACGAAATGATTTGTAATATGATCAAGATACGTTCTTATTTAATTATTAATTGATTGAGTTCTATCAAAAAGTTTGACCTGTATAGCTAGTAATTAGTCGCTATTATTCCACAAC
Organism: Geukensia granosissima; assembly: GCA_032357055.1. Classification (NCBI taxonomy): domain Eukaryota; kingdom Metazoa; phylum Mollusca; class Bivalvia; order Mytilida; family Mytilidae; genus Geukensia; species Geukensia granosissima. The sequence continues at coordinate 2,961 of JAULBM010342244.1, forward strand.
AAATGTGTCAACTTTTCATATCACTTATATTTAAATGACATTTTAATTGTATTTTATGTTGTTTTTCTGTATCGATCTCAATTGTAAATCCATTTCCACTTATTTTTATCGTGTTTTTTATTAATGTTTTGTCTTATCACTGTCCTGGGTAAGGGGAAGGGTTGAGCGTTCACAAACTGGTTTAAACCCGCCTCATACTTAATGTGCCTGATCTGTAGTCCAGTTGTTGTATGTTTAAATAGTCATTTATTGTTAATGATTCACCTTTTCCAACAAATTAAGCCAGTTGTCGTGTTTAATGAATAGTTTCACATGTTGTTTTTTGAGAACTTTTACAGCTTCGGTTATGGTATGGACCATAATAGTTCATTACTGAAGGCCGTAATGGGACCTGTAGAAGTTTAAATTCTACTGTTATTTGGTGGATGGCTGGCTCATGGACAATCATGCCATATTTTACCTTAAGCGAATAAAATGAATAGTTAAGGTGTTTTTGTTCTGTCGCAATTGGATAAAGGGTGTTGTTACTGGCCAGGATTACATAATGTTTAATTTGGAAATATTAATTATTTTCATTTGAATATGTAGCAAAGTATTCTCGTCCAATGGAACGGTAGGATTTTGTCTCTTCCAATTGCAAAGAAGCTATTCATATTGGGATTATTCTGTTGTTCAACTGTAATGAATAATAATTTAATGTAGAATTTCGACTGACGAAGGTTAATCCAGATAAGCGCTTCGTCTGCAGTAAAATTTAAGCAATTTTAATTATTGTTTTTCTATTTTGTCTACAATACAAGAACTTTTTTGTGCCCCACAGAAATTTAATGAACTAAAGACAACAGCTTTACCAGCAATTATACAGTGCACAATCCAGGAGGATGGTGTCTTTCTGCTAGATATTACATATTTTTTCTTTTAATTTTTAAATGATATCAGTCTTCGAATAGCATGACATGATATAAACTAGGACGAAAATGTTTGTGTCAAGTTAAAATTTATTCCGAAGGCAATAAATAGTTTTCACAAAGTTTTTTGTTAATTATGAATAATCATTAATATTTATTGGAAATTTATTTTATTCGTAATCGTTACATGTTGCTCCGTTATTATCAGAAAATCTTTAACAGAGAGGAAATGCATAAAAGTCAAGAGAAGAATGCAGATTTATTTTAATGGTTGTTATGTGTCGTTAATATTTAAAATATATTTTGATTCATAATAATCACATTGTCTATCGATAATTTATTTTTATTGCTGGAGCATAAACCAGAATTAACTGAGATATTAAAAATAACTCAGGCGTTTATGACAAACACAGTTGAACAATAGGATAATTCCCTATTAAAAACATGGTACTTCACAGTAACGAGAGATTAATCCTACTGTTTCATTGTTCGAGAGCATTTTACTTTGTTTTAAACTTCACATATTTTCAATTTCGTCACAATCTAATTTAGCTCGTAATTTCACAAACAATTCGAACAATGTCATTCGATAATGCTTTCGGTTAATAGTTTTTGTGTTTAATATATGGTTATATGTTTTTAATTAGTAATTGTTAAAAACAAACGCTACTGATTCGTACTCTGCAACTATCGTCCCACACACTCAAATTTAAACTTGTCTTTAACGGGCATAATTTTGATATTTCCTTTCAAAGGAACTGTGTCCCACTCCAACCCCACCTTCGGAGGCATAATTGTGATTCTTGAACTTTTTCTTGTCCTGAATATGCATGAAATATTTGCCACTGGGCGTTAAGTAACCAACAATCTATCAACCAAAGGAATTAACATAGCGATTCTTAACTGATAACTACTTAAATGTCCTAAAATGTTTTTCGGTTGCACTAACATTTTTGTCGCCAACAAGTCTTTTCGATATGTTCTTGCCAATACAGAAAACATTTTTATGCAGCAATTTTCTCTAGCCTCTAGCCAAATTTTTTTATACCCATGTACTTCTATTGTCGGCTTTGTCGGCTGAATAAGTTTAACATGGCAATCTACGGAGAGAACTAATTGTGTCAATTCCTTGTAAAATGAAGATTTTGGTGATCTTTAATTGTGCTGCCTAATTGGCCATTGCAGCATAACATAGGACCGTGCAAGACAATGCAGTTATTTTGAAGCGTATTTACTTCATAGCACTTTAACAATGATACAGTGAGAAACAATGATACGTTTACGAAAAGGATAAATGTCAGCAGTAATCTAAAACTTAGCACAAATAAACACATATAAGATTTCTAATAGTACATACAATAATATTCCTACAGGAATGCTATTATATCAGAATTTGTACATTGCTGTATGTCTGTTAGTATTCGCATATGACTTCTTTCAATATTTTCGTACATATATGATTTCCCAATTGTATATAGAGAAAAATTGCCAAGGACATATGTTTATCCCGCACTATTATAAAACATGACAAATTACTTCCACAGATAAGCTAAAGGCCCCCGCTGAACATTTTAAATTTCAAATATTGGTTACCTAAACTACATAAAAAACCTTTCAAGTTGGGTTTTATCTCAGCGGGCAGTAAGTTAACTGCTAAAAATTTCTGTCCTTTTGATAAAATTTCTATCCATTTCGGCAATAAAATGTTTAGACAGGTCTTAGGAATTCCGAGGGGCAAAAATAGCAGATTTGTTTCGTTACTGTTAAGAATACCAGTAAATGGCCAAACTTTACAAGCATCCTTCTAGATCTGATTTCACAGACAAATTTAACAATACCTACCGCTATCTTGTGATATCTTTTCCATTAATAATTCAGATTTTTACAATTACACTACCGAGATTTATCTAATGGAATAAACCTTGACTTAAATGTGTATATTATTTTCGTGGTAAAATTTCCACAAAAAATTACGATATGATTGACGATTTCTCATTCCCAATCGTTAATTTGCACTTACTTGACGGGGAGATTCCTCTAGCTCCTTCATGCGGAGTTTATATTTTGCAGCTTGTTCGTTATGCACACGTTTATAGAGACAGTTCAGATTTTAATAAACGCAATCTCTGTATAACTAACAAATTATTAAGTCAAAGACTTTGTTAAAGATTTGGTGCCAAAATTTGGATGTACTTGCAATCATTTTATGAAAAACGGGATATCACATCCAACTTTTTACGGAAACGTAATCAGTAAAGCTCGGAATTTGAAACTAAATCCACATTCATCACAATAAACTTATCCGTAAAGGATATCGTTACAGCATTATTATTAAATCTTTTAATATGATTTTTATTAGTAGTAATATTGACTTTCTTGTTAAACGCTTAATACGGAACTAAACATTTTATATTTGTTATAACATTTTCTACTTCATATCTACATATTTTTATATTTCGTTTGCACAGCCCATGTTTTTGTTGACTTCTAATGATATTATAACACTTAGCCGAATTGGGTTTTTGATTGACACCGAACTAAAGAAAACTTATGTTTTCCTGATCAGTTTCCTTTGGGATTGACCAAGCAGACAGAAACTGCGAGTACTCTTTCGAGGTCGATACTTTTGTTATATCATTTTTTAGTTTTAATTTTATCTGCTGTTGGTTTTTCGTTTCGATCTCAAGTGATAAATCCATCAATCGATTTTAACATGTTTTCATTGCTGTTTTTTCACACCACTGTCCCAGGTTAGGGTTAGGGTTGAGCGCTCTCAACCTGGTATAATCCTGCCAAATACTTAATGTGCCTGTCCCAAGACAGAAACCTGTAGTCCAGTGGTTGACTTTGTTATATAAGTCACAACTCCTATATTTATATGCATCAGAAAGAAGTTAAGAGAAAACATAAATCGCGAAATTTAAACCAGGAAATATATTTCAATTATTAAATGTCATATGTTTTCTAGTAATTAATATCTCTGAGGGCGACTGGGGTATAGTAAAAGACCGTTCGGTTTCTGCGCCAGGAGCTTGAACTCCTCCTAAAGGGACCTTGGTTGGTTGGGATGTATATATTCTCAACCCGTCTCGGACGGGAAACCGTGATTTATGTTTGATCAACTATTTCTCGTCCTGAATATGCATGAAATATTTGCCACTGGCCGTTAAACGACAATGAATCAATAAATCTAGTAATTCATAAATTTAAAAACAATGATTATATTTCTTTGACTGGATTTCGCATCTGGGTTTTCTAACTGGATCTTTATCTGTGGATACATTTTTTCTATACACAGCAATATGCCTGATTCATAATAGAATATTTGCTGCCAATTTGCATTAAGGCCCAATTTAACTATTTACAGGAAAGTCGGATAAAAGAATCATGTTGCAACCTTCGAAAGCCACTATTCAGACATAAAGAATGAATTATAATATCAGCTTGTGCACGTTTGTACAAGAACATAGTCAAATTCAGAGTGATTCCAACCCTGGACTACATTCTTTATTTAAGAATTATCATTGTTCAAAGATTTACACATGTTCTGAACACAGGTTATTCACAGTTTTTTTATACAAAGTAAAATAAGTTGCACGATTTTTGCCTTTGAACGCTTATTTATAATTGTATATTGTCACTTTCAATTTTACTCACAATAGATTGTTTTGACAATAAAAAATACAAGTTTATCCATGTTTTCAAAAAGTATGTTATGTTTATCAATTAATACATTTAGGCATCAAGCTAGCAAAGCAAAATGCAAATTGACATTTTCTGCTATTTAACATAAAGACATTTTACAATCTAGTTATGACATCCTAGGTAGGAAAATCCTAAGGGATATTCGTACATCTCAGATAAGTCACTAGATAGTCCTAAAATTTTACAAAATCATATTCTAAGATATAATTTCGGATTATCTTAAAAAATTTCGAGCACCGGAGCGGTCCACAGGGCTCAACCCACGGAGGTGACCCTGCGTGAACCCCAGTTGGCGAATAGGGGAGGCCCTCTCGTTGCGGGGTTGCCAGGTCATGATACGGAAAGCCTGGCCGTGGACCATAGTGGGTGACGTGTTTGGAGAGTGCCACGCTCCTTGCACGTAAAGGACCCCTTCTGTAGTTTAGAAAAAGAGAAGATTAATGCCGCTACAAAAGGCTTAATTTTTCTTCCCTACCCATCACTACCTTTTTCCGGTGGTAATCAAAAACCGTTGCCCTGTGGTGTCCTATCCCATCCCTATTTTTGGATTGATAATTGTTAAACTTGTTCTCGTCCCAAATATGCATAAAATATTTGCCATATTTCCGATATTTATGTGGCAATATTCTAGCTTCCCCTGCCTACGGAGTTTATGTTTCACAGTTGATTCGATACCCTCGTGCCTGTTCTAAATATCAGAATTTTCTGAAGAGAGCATTGCTGTTGTCGCATAAATTACTTCAACAAGATACACCCATCAAGGTCGAAATCGTCCCTCTTAAAATTCTATGGTCGCCATCATGAATTTGTCGATCCATATGTAGCAGTGTACCTGATCTTATTATGGACCAGTTGCCGGCAATACAGCAATAAGTTGACCTCTTAATGGTAACCCGTATAGGGGTTTAAGACTTCCATGACGGTTGTTGCGCTCAAGAAAGGGATGCTGACCTTTCCAGAGCACCTGATCCCTATCCTGTTTTGTAAAGAAGTTCGTGGATTCCAAGCCTTTGTTGCTTTTGTGTACGTTTTATCTTTTATTTTGATTCAAATTTTTGTCTAAACTATGCACTTTTGATCTCTATCATGGGTATTCTACACTGGACTTGTATGTTTTTGAGGGAATCTTATACGTTTCAGCGTCTGTACCTGAACCTGAACACTGCCGATAGTCGCTTTCGAAATATTTTATCAATGATTGATTTAAACAAACATTTTAAAAATGATCAGAATGAATTTAATGGTTAAAATGGGATCCATAAAGCATGTTTTTTAAAAACAAAATTAATTTTCCACGTTCCGCTATACAGATAATGTCCTTTCGTTGAATAATATTCACCGCATCTATCCAATATGAAATTGAAATCAAAGTAAGGGGAGAGTAAATATTTACGACAAAAGAGATGACTTCGATTTTCCCATTTTAAACTTTCCATTCGTGTACAGCAACATTCTAAACGCACTTGCATACGATATGGAGTTTATATTTCTCAGTTCATACGCTACTCCAGTGCTTGTGATTCCTATCAGGATTCAATTAGAGGGTTGCTGCTCACAAGAAAGCTACTGAACCAAGGATTTCTCTTGGAAAAATTAAATACCTCACTCCCAAAAGTTTTCGGTCGCCATTATGATTTGGCTTAACGGTACGAAATCTTTATTTCCAAAATGACAATGAATATCTTTGCACTGTCGTGACTACGAATTCGTTCTGTTACCGTTGTGGCTAACATCGATCGTGACTTAACATCGGCGTTGTCTACTGAGTAACACGACGGATGTCACTAATAGAGCAGGAGTTGCTTACCCTTCCGGATCAACCGAAGTTATCCTAGTTTTTGAAGCGGTCGTGTTACTCCAGCTTTAGATTTCTGTATAGTGTTGTGGGAACTATATTTGTCTAGCGTTTTAATTTTGTTGGCCGTGTTCATGTTCTTACTTAACATATTTTGTCAACCCCTTAGGTATCTTCGAATTCGGTTGAAGTAGGATTTACTTTATTTTTTTCTCATTTTCATTGCCTTGTCTTTTGTGTTGTGACATTTAAATACCACTACTGCTTATGTGAATGTTTAAGTGGTTTAAATTCAGTTACTCTATTTTTTTTACTCTTATAACCTCAAATGCAATTGTGCGCTTGCATATAAATCTAATTAACAACATGCAAATTTAGTTACTTAATCATATCTGCATTTCATCACAGTCAGCAATCGATGCAATTTTATCTAACATATAATTTTAAATGATACCGTATCAAATTGTTTTGACCAAAAAATTGAGGTCGTTATTGACGTCTGTATGTAGCAAAGGTTCAATAAAGTGTTTTATTATTATTCAGCCTTTTTAGCCCTTTGAAAATCATAAGTGGATTGAAATTTAGAAAAAAAAGCTGTCACTATCAATATATACGATTTTCAAAAAGACAGTGCATTTGTTACCGGCAACGATTTAACTTTGACAGACCCAGCAGCGAGGAATGATGTGGCATTATACATGAAACAAAAAGTTCTTTTCGTAATTTACTGAAAAGCAAAATTTTACCCTGACATTTTGTTTCTGACTGGTAATATTTCTTTTCCATTTCATCAGGCATGGTGAAAAGGCAGTGACATCAGATTTGATAGAACACGCTGTAATTATTAACCGTAATCAGGTACCAGGCAAAACTGTGAAACATCAACGATTATTGAAGTGAAAACATTTTATCAATTACAGCTCGACATGTCCGTCGAACTGACGAGATAGACTCTGCAGTAATTGGAGATTTCTCGATATGGCTTTTGTGGATGTTATTGACAATATATAACGGAACAAAAACAGATTGTGATTTCAAATCCATCGTTTGAAACAGTAAAATGAATAATCATGAATACAGTAGAGCACAGTTGTTAATAGAACATAACACAGGCGAATTAAGATCAGTCAAACTCAATCTATTAATCAGTAGTATTTAAACTTTTAGATCGAAGCCCTGATCTGCGGTAGGATAAGACCATGAATTAATGTGATTTATTCCAATTCGCGCTTTTCATGATTCTTAAACTCTTTTTAGAATGTGTAATTAGTAGAGGAACCGACGCGAGCTTTTTTCAGATTTAATGCACCGATCAAATTTACAGCTAAATTTAACTTGAACATGTTGCTTAACCTCTCAGGCAACCGAGCGGTTTCAGAGGAGAAGATGAAAATTTAAAAGTTTACGGATGACGGACGTCGGACACTAAGTGATGACAAAAGTTAATATGGCCTTTGGCCAGGAGAGCTAAAAATTCAATTTTTAACTAAATCAAGAACATTTTGGACTATGTCTGCTTGAATAATTTAATGTAATTTGAGTATTGTATATAAATATGTATTTTTGAAATATTTATATGTTACATGTATCCCCTATCGAATAACACTTAAAATTAATGATTTTTTGTTCTACTATATGTCTTATGTATATCTTTTTACCATAAATATCATTATTTATTTATTTATTGTAGTCATTTATTGCTTTGTGTGTTTTTGCCAGACAAGCGTCAGATGTCAGCACCTATGCCAATCAGAAACAGTCAATGAAGTTAATGCATTTAGAAATAAGTTATTCATAACAATTAATTATTGCGATCTCATTATATTTTTGTACATATTCAAAAGCAGAAGAGGCTGGGTTAGCATAAAATTATTTCTGTTATCAGGTAAAATAAATGTGACATATAGAATTTTACGATCTTGATCAGTTTGATCTATTTTTCAACTTTATACCTAAGTTATTTCAAACATCAGTTTAACCACATAAAGAAAATGAGGCATTCAGAGGGGGATATAACGTTCTTCTTCCTCTTCCACTATGGAAATACTTTTAAACACAAATAAGGAATTCGACAAACAACCATATTCTTATTTGTTAGATTATGTTTTAAAACTAGATATTGATAGAACAAGAGAAAAAGAAGACAAATAGTATTACTAAATTACAAAAAAACACTCGCCGCGATACGGTTGAAGTATTGCCGATGTGCCTTTTAACAGCCCTAAAACCAAACTCCACACACCGTCTGCGGTACGGTCGGCCCTTCTTCGGTACAGACACTGCACCCAACAAGGGGATATGGCCTTTCAAATTCACCAATTCATAGCGTCACAAACTTGGAAAACGTTTCATCAAAATTTAGCAGTTCATATTTATCAGAAATTAAATAAAAACTTATTTATCAAGTCGTATGCAGCACGTAACGAGTTGGTTGATGAGTAAATATTTGACGTAAGAATCGTCACAATACGTACAAAATGTCTTGTCCTAAAAAAATTCTCCGCATCAATAAAACGGAAATATAAGAAGTAACCATTCGTGTCGGTGACAGTGTCAATATTAGAGGGCAACCGAATGATAATGACTGTAAGGAGTTTGTCACAAAACCATACTAGAAAATTGCATGATTTATAGCATTCATTGTTGGAAACTTTGATTTAATTTTCGCCCATCCGTTCTTCTGTGGGTCCAATTTGAGATAGTGCAGTTTTGATAAACCCTAAAAATTCTTTCTGTGGGTCTAATTTGACGAACTGGAACCTTCAAATTATACATTTGTCGCATATATCAATTTTAATCAACTTTCAACTGATAGTCTTTTAAAAAGTTTTACGAACAAAACGTTGTTTAATTTGATAACATCAATTTTGCGTTCAGTGACAGTCGCTGGCGACAAACTTTTACAGTATTTAAAAGATGTTGGTCTATATTCGCGAATAAAGGCCAACACTGATTTTGCTTTTTATTTGTAGTTTGCTTTGTAATTTTGTGTTGTATATTATGTTTATTTTTTATCTAATATGAACCTTTGTCTGTGATATTTTATTTTAACGAATCTTTTGTTTGTTCTGTCTGTGATATTGCTTTTTACAGTTTAATCTTGACTTTTAAGACTATTTTATTTGTATATAAACCAAACCAACAATTTTAGTACTGAATATGATACTTTTGATTTAATTTTGGTAAATATTGTGTATGTTCCTGCCGCGATATGGCTGAAATACTGCCGACGTGGCGTTAAACAACAATCAATCAATCATTCAATGACAATATTTATGACATTTAAAATGTGATTTTGAACAGCGAAGATAGAAGACTTCTTTTTACAAACAAAATAAAGCAGGATGGGAATTAATAGTTTTGAAAAAAAAATTATGACTTAAGTGACTTCAAGGTTCAACCTGAGGTTTGTAGTGCTCATTCTATGCTACCACAATATACGACATTTTTCAGCTCGATTTCAGAAGTGTTCGTCTTTTTTAATGAACTTATGAAATCTCGATTTTCGAAAATATCTTTATGAAAGACAGAATTCATATTTTACCCAAATACCATTTAGACGGATAAACAGACGTCCGTTTATGAGACATCAACGTATTACTATTGTTCTTGAATGGTTTTATATCGTTTATACCAGGTATTGTGAATTATTAGAAAAATTTTTACCTTAATGGAATCATATAATTCCAATATGGTAAGCCAAAATTTAATTAATAAAATCGAGATTAAATAAATCAATGGGTCTATAGAATAACAAAGACAGTGTGTTTTTTATCGATACAAATGTACAACAACGTGCTTCCGAGATGTGGTCCTCGGGGAAGGGATGAGGACGCAAACTATCCTTGCAAACAAACAATTTTTTATTTATTATTTTTAATCTATCACGACCTAAACCTCAAATTTATTATTTCATTAAATACAATTGGTTATAAATCGTTGTACTTGTATTATAAACGGTAAACAGTACTTTATTCGTTTGGTATACTTTGTTTAAGATATAGGCTAAAACATGTATGTTATATAAATTGAATTATTGTCTGTAGTATCAAGGTCAATGATTGTCTTGCAAAACATATCTCAACTTCTTTGAAAAATTCTCTGACCAAACAATCAGACATTTTGTATTTCACGGCGAGGACTTATTGAAATCAATTCTGTCATATAACAATATATCTTTTTGTGAGATCAACAAAACTTATCTTGTGTTTATTAAGGTTTCCTCTAGTATCAAGAATATTAAGGTATTTAAGAAGTTAGAGGAAGCTTTACATTTTTATCAGATAAAAGAGATCGATTTAGTAAATCAAGAACAGTATACATTGTCCTCCACTGACTTAAATTTGTTAGTATGCTAGCACAACGACAATATATTCCCACATTTGTATATTGACCTGTTGATTAATAAACAGATATCTTTTGGTGCAAACTTTCGGAGTTTAACTTTAAATTTATGAACATCTGTCTTCTTTTATTTATTTTGAATGTATAAAAAGTGTCCATTTATTTAATAAGAGTGTCCAATCTAGGTGCACCAATATAATAACATGTACTATTTTCCCTAGCTAACTCGTAGGAATAATATTTGGATTCCAGATATGTGGGCACTGGAGGTCTATATCCTTTTGATCAAAAAGTGAAGTTTAATGAACATATTCATCGTCGGTTTGTTACGTAACAACTTATCAGCTTAAGCTCTACTGTTACACACGTATTACATAACGGTGTGTTTTTTTTTCAATGGTGGTGATTATTAAATAGCAAGTAAATTATTTCACTGATCAAACGTAACTAGGTTTTTATTCGTTTACATTTTTCAATGGAAACACATAATTTAAAGTAATAATATTCGTTAAAATTGAAATCCTATTGCTAATATCCTATTACTTTCAAACTTGTACATGGTGTTATTGAATTTGAAGTTTACCGATGTTTTCAAACTTGTACTATCATTAATTAGGTACATATTGTTTTACCGATGTTTTAAATTTATCAAACGTAGAGTTTCAAATCTTTCATGCAAAGTTGAATTTGACCATATTAAGCTAAATGAATTCTAAGATACTTAAACGGACAGACGAAATTCGTAAAATCATATGACAGACACGATCATGTCAAAAAGAAGTCCAACAAAAGCCCACACAACTTAAGTTTGAGCAACACGAATCATATAGAATGAGAGTAGACACATGTGATCTGGAAGTGTAAAGAGCCACTGCTCCACATGCTATTGATAGTCAAGGCCAGTAGTTATATTCACAAACTGTATGAACAGCATAAGAGATACGACAGTTGGAAGATACCCTTTTAGATGTCTATTATTTAGTTTTGATCAGTTATGTTATCACGACAAGGTTCCAATGTGATCATTTTTATCTTTCCACCAGAAAGTCTTGGCATCTGCTAGTATTTATGAAATCATATGGGAAGCTAAATGTCTAGAGATTGGCGTCAGCTTTGACAGTTGCACTTTTTATGAAGGTCCAGTTCGAATGTTTAAAATGAAAAATCAGTTATCTATATCGTCGTAAAGCATTGATTTTAGTCCGCTGTTCTGTTGATATCTTGATTTGAGTAAAGGTATTAGAAAGGCCTTTCAGTTTCTATATTATCTTTAATTTTGAGTTCCATAGAAAAGTCATGAAATATTGAATCATTGAGTGAAAGAACATTACCTAAATATCCCACTACACACCCAGGCTCAATAAAACAGGGGAATTGATGTCGCCGCTTGAAAATAGTATGAAAAGTACATAGATTTGTTAAATTTGCTGATTACGTTTACGAAGGCCTATGTCAAAAATTCAGATCATAAATTGTTTAAAGTTTGTTACATGCAGGATGCTGGAAGTCAAATTTACCTAAAAACGTAACATCCGTTACTTTCGCCTTTTCAAACTATGACTGTAAATTCCTCCCTATTTAAATATTTTGAAAGAAACCATTGTGTATGCATTTAATTTCACATTTTAATGAATTAAATTAAATAATTTTAACCTATTAACCTTCAACTTAGCATTTGCATTTTTTACGGGGGACGAAAGACATGTCGCGAATATGATATGGAAACGCTTAAACTCAGATTTTCGGTAATAAAAAAAACTTTTATTTAAAGAATCCTGACGTTAAAAATAAATTTTATTATTCTTGAAATCAGAAAAACAAATTAAAATTTTCACTGTATATGTATACACATATTTTCAATTTTGATGTCTTTGAAAGTAAAATTTAATCCGGGTATGGTTAGCATAAAACATATGTTGCTATTTTAAACCCCAACACATTAAACCTGGTCAATGTATGGTTTTCAAAACCAAAATGCACATATACTAAATATCGTAATTAAAGTAAAGTTAAACAACATTTGAACAGAAGGTTTGATGAAACATGAATGAAAATACATTATAACAAAAACATACGTTACTGAAATATACGTTACAATTGTGATCAAAACTACGACTTGAACACGTGAAACTAGCTTTACAACGTCCCAAGCCGACCTGTTTTCCTCAGGAACACGTGTCAATTTCAAACAAGGTAGGTCCTGTACATTAGTTTTGATTTCAATTATTTTGCCAGAAGCTTTAATGAACTTTTATATAAGGTGAATATTCGGTACGATCCAGTCTGTGAAATACCTAGGTGACATTTAAATTTGTAAACTGATTTGTGCTTGAATCGTGTCAAAAGATACGTTACAAATTATAACGTATGTTTCACCTTAACTAATTATTTTCCCGTTATGAGCATTGCAAAAATTGGTTAAAATCAAAGTTTCTCTGTTAGCATAGATACATACTAAAGCAAAACACAACTTTTTGTCGTATAAGTATACCTGATAAGCACACTACTGAGCAGCATACACCAACATTCAATTTTCAAAAATTTTATCTAGTGTTACGTGACAAGCTGGCTTTGGAGGTTAGATATTTATCGTTCGAGATATTAATAACAAAAGATCAAACCGAAATGTTTGTTTTTTCTTTCAATTTTTTATATAAAAGGGGCAAAACTCTTTTCAAAATGGTAATGTATGTTTCAGTTTATGATGAATGTGTTTGTTCTTATTTCAGTATACACAATGGCCTTGTCACGAGCTGAAATACAAAGAAACTACCGAGAGAGCTAAAAAGAAAGAGATGGAGATCAACATTTATCCAAAGAAAGAGCAAGAAACATGGAAATAAAAGAAAGAGTACAAAGGCATCGACGTAAGAAAAAGGAAATAGAGGAAAGGCTAAATGAAGCTGAAAGTACAATGGAAAAGAGGCAAATTCTACCTCTACGGAGTCTAGACTGGTGGTAAAATTGCCGTGTGCAAGAAGAAACGGACCCCGTACAAGGATCAGTAGAGCACTTTCAAAGGAACATAGATACATTAAAAAGCTCAAGATAGAAAATGAAAAGTTAAAGAGAAATGTGAAAACAACACAGAAAAAGATGCAAAGGATTAAAGAAAATGAGAAATGTATGACGCCCAGGAGAAAAACTGACAAAATGATGAGAAACCTGCGTCTAAAATATAAAAACAAACATACCGAACATGTCAGAAGACAGCTGCTAATGAGCAACGTAGTAAACCATGAGACTGACAACAAGGTGAAAGTTGCAAATCCAAAATTGAAGAGAAGTATCGATATATACGGAACAATAGCAGGACATCTGGTCATGAAATACAGATGTGCTTCGAGACTATGCAAATCAGCTAGCTTACACAGAAATGTAATCTCAAAGGGTATAAAGGAAGGAATCGGAAAATAAAGGACAGAAAGCGGACACAGAGGATGTATAGAGAACGTGTCATAAACTTTTTAGAAAGAGAAGACAATTGCAAATGAACCCAGGAAAAATGATTCAGTAAAACGGGCAGGAGAAAAAGTCCAAACTAAGGTTTTGATGGATTATTTGGATAATCTTTATCACAAGTACCTATCTGAAAACCCTTAGGCAAAGATTTCCTTAGCAACAATTTTAAAGAATGAGACCAAAGTATATACTCACCACAAACTTTCTAAGCAGGAACACTTGCCTATGCACAAAACACCAGAACTTTTCATTCAAGCTTAAAATGTTGAAAAATGCAGGACTGTCCACAACCTGCAATCCTGATGATTTTTTGCGCCAGGTTATGGTTAAAGACTGTACTAAACTACCAGACGAGGTAACGTTTTCTACATGGAAACGTGTAACACTAAAAGACGGAAAGAAGAAAATTAAAATAGTACAGGAAGAAATGAAAAGAGAAAAAATTGCCAAGATATGGCAGAAAGAAAGTACGGATTTTTCTGAACATGTTAACAGATTATAAAAACAGTATTCTCAGATACGGAGATTAACGGAGAGTCTACCAGAAGATGAGAGAGATAATTCTCCATATGGAATTCGCGGAGAATTATAGTTGTAAAACAGCAGACGAAATCCAGAGTGCCTACTGGAATATGTCACAGGGTACGCTGCATCCTATGGTGTTGTATTTTAGAGACAAAGCAACTTCAACGTTATGTGGCTGTCTCTTATTGTCTAACCCATGCTTCATCGACTGTTCTCTCAATCCTGGAAGAGTTCTTTACCCTTGGTGGACCTGAAAAGCAAAATATCAAACAAGTCCATTACTGGACAGACAGTTCAACAAGCCAGGTTTATACTTGATGTAATTTTGAACCATGAAACACTTTTTGGATATTCTGCGACATGGAACTATTTTGAAGCCGGCCATGGCAAAGGGCCGTGCGACGGGGTTGGCGGTACTTGCAAAAGAATGGCAGATGAAGCCGTAAACTCACAAAGGGCAACGATTCAGGATGCATATGCCTTTTTGATTGGGCAAAGAGTTCCAGCAGCGTAAAGGGCATGAGTTTCTTCTTTGTTAGAAAAAATAAATGTGAGAAAAAGGCTGATGAAATCAAACACTGCACCCTTCAACCTGTAAAAGGAACTATGCTGTAACATGCATGAACAAGTGAGAATAATCGTCTTCTTACTGCCAACACGTCATGCTATTGCAAAGAATGCTTGCTTGGAAAACACTGTGGGAATTGGAGTCCAGTTACCTTAGGGAACGAAAAACCTTGTTATCAATCTACAGCGTCAGCGGTCGTAAATTCGAAGGAGTCAGAAGGATTTCATTACGGTGAATATGACTACGTTGCTGCAATTTATGAGAAAGCATGGTACATTGGCAAAATTTTACAGGTTGATGAATTGGACAATGAAGCTGAAATTACGTTTATGAGGCAAAAAAGAACTTATTCCAATGGCCTAAAGATCATGATGAAGACTTTATGTGGGTTAAACAGCACAAAATTCTCTGTAAAATTTAGAAGTCTAAACCCCGGCAAATCCGAAAGAATGTATCGCGTCGAAAAGGAAGATTTTGACAATATCCAACGACTGTTTAAAGCTTTTAAATTTTGAAACACCCGTTACTTTTGTCTTTGAAATAAGACTGTTGATGTCTTATACGTGTTTGATTTAGTGTTCCAATATGAAGAAGTCCAATAACACTATTACAAAAGTTCGTCGTAATATTTTGTTACACATATGGTCAAATGTCTGAACTTTGTAACATTGTAACATACGTTTACTTCATGTTTAAAGCATTTCAAGTGAATACCAATTCTTTCTTTTTCCATTTTTTATTGTTTCAAAGGCCTTTCTATTTCTAAATGATGTGAATTTCTTAGTTTACAGTTTAATTTTATAATGAGGCATTTAATTGTTCTTATGCATTTTTGTGTTAAAACCGTATTGAAGAGATGATCATTGCTTAAATTCAGATAAATTTCTAGTCAAATGTTTATCAAAATTATGTTTTGATGATAACAACTCTTTATTCAGACAAGATTTTTTTTACAAATACACAAATATGACAATTAGGAAACGTTGAATTTGATAATCAATCAGAAACATTCGTTACATTTGACATGGTTGTGAAAAAGAAGCCTTGATTTATTAATAGCAAATCACACAGGAATAAGTTTAACTTAACAGAATTTTCTCAGATGATAAATTTAAGAATGATAGTCATTGTGTTATTTGATGAAATTTTGTGAAATAGCAGTCAGAAAAGGGAGGTTTCTGTTTCTTTTATTGCATATAATGTTACTTAAATTTATGTTGTTGAATGAAGTGTTAATTAAAAAAATTCTGTAGTTATACTTTCTTTAAATGATCTTTTATCGGCAGAGCTATCATTTCTTAAGTATCTACAGCAATATAAGGACAAACATTAGATATATGATACACATTTTCACGACCTGTATGATGTGCAACCCAACTTTACGTATGTTACTGAGTATATTTTCAAGAGAAAAAGGCACCAATTTAAATGCGTCAGAACTTTTTTGACTGAAAAGTTAACTTGAAACAACTCCAGGTACATGTTCTTCAATGCTTTGGACTTTATTCACCATCATTCTATATGTGTTCTATGAATTATATTTATTCTTAAATCCCAAGGCCCGTTTGCAACGATTTGTTGAGCCTTGGTGTAAAAACTATAAAAATGCGCTAATTTAAAAAATACAGCAAAAATCATTTAATGATCACTGATTTGATACATAAATAACATAGGTTTCAAAAGCTTAGGATTACTTTTAGGACCTTTCATATGAACGCTTTGTGGAAAAATAATTGATTAGTCAGTGTTCTCGTTTTAAGATATAAGCGGGATAAGGGTTTCTGATGATTTCCCACAGATTTTGATTTGAATGTTTATGAAAAGCTTACAAGGAATGACAAGGATTTCACAAAAACTTCTAAAATGCTATTTTGCAATGTGTTTGACGCAATTATAAAAGGAAAAGTGGGGACCATTAAGAACAAAAAATGATGCTATTAGATTGATAACTCCAGAGGAGTTCGAAAATCAGACAAATATTGTTAAACGCTTACTAAGGCTTTTCTTACTTCTGTTTTGAAACTAACATCTTTCGTTTCATTTTGTTGGCCATTGTCTTGTCTGTCTTCCGACTTTACGATTTCGTATGCCCCTTTCCTTTCCTTTCAACAAATACATTCTTGGAGTTGAGAAAAATTGTCTGATTTTATCACGAGGCAAGTTCTTATTCCCCAGACCTATACATGTATTTATTTCTTTTCAAACTTGGTAAATGTTTTATTTTTTTCTTCGGTTTTTACATTTCCAAACTGTTGACGCATAAAATAAGTGACGTTGGTCTTTAGATATATATTTTGCAATGTTCTTGTCTGAATTCTGATTTTTTTTTTCTGTCCCTTTGATATCTTCAAATTCCATTTGCATTATTACAAGATTACAGATAGAACTTCATTTTATTACTAAATATTCAAAAGTTGATATTTCTGTTTACGTCAAGTAAATTACAAAAAACTGAAACTAATATTTACCTTTTCAGTTACCATTGTATGTATACCTCTGACCGTGTCTCAGATGATTTATCCTGTATGGATTTATGGGGATTTCATGTGCCGAACATTAGATTTTATGCAAGGTAATATAATAATTTATAGTTCTAACAGTAACTCACACTATGCTTATTGTAATTACTGTCTGATAGCAATATTCTAGACTTGTTGTTTTACTTTAGAAAAGACTGCCGCTAATATCATGATAACAAACTATTGAGATAAAACTTTACATTGATCGACATCGGAATTAAGCATGTTTTCTATGATATTGCAATTTTCCATCTTTTGGGGAAACGTAAGGTATTATTAGCTAAACATTACTAATGTTACCCACAGTAGATATGCATGCTTTATCTATAATCTCCGTAATAAGTTTGAGATTGTTTTAGCGTATATCATTTATGAAATCTCTTGGAATAAGTCCCAATTTGAATGAAATCTTGATAATCGTACATTGTACATGCTAGGACGTAGTGACATTTCTATGGATATATAATGTTTCTTAAATTGTGCCTTTCTCATTGTTTATTTTCTGAAATATATGTTATGTAAGAAAATCTTACACCTGGTGAACTTTGTTGGCGGAATGATAGGAAGTTCCTGCCTCTTTAACCCCTAGCCGTATTGCATTATTCAGATCGATTGATTGCCTGTCCTGGAAAATAATGAATGATAAATTTATCAAGCAAAATTTTTCTACAGAGACAACCATTTGCATAATACTTGCGTGGTTTACTTGCATTATGCGTCATCAAAATAAAACATTTCATCAATGCAATTAACAATGTTTTCATTGTCAAAGCTTCGTACATGTTTCTTGCATTTCAGACATTTTAACAAATGTTTGATATGTTTGTTTTAGAAGTGCCTCATCATTCAAGTTATAATAGACTGACCAATAAGGATATTACCGTTTTAGTACCACATTTCACAGTCATAAAGAAATACACTGAATGCTTTGCAATGCTTTAATTACAGCATCTGTTCTGATTACATGAAATATATGCTATATTGATTCAAATTTATTACTGAAGACAAATTAACTATAACTAATTTTCAAAGAAATATCAAAATAATTTACCTGAAAACAGATCACAATATAGCTGTAGAGTGGAAAATTTTAATTGAAACATTTTTAGCGACCTGTTGTCGCTGTTGTCATCTGTGTCGATGTTGTTTACACGTGAACAAGTTTTTTCTGTGCGACTGCGCGACAGCCTTTGTTCTTTTTGATCGATCATTTTCAAATTTTAACACATTTCTTAGTGAAAAATAAAAAATGGTGGTTTGCTTTTACATATTTTATTTTCTTTCATTATTATTATTATTATTATAAGATGTAGCAGTTTTGGGTTTTTTTCTAATACCATCTTCTCTGTATAATGGCCTAACAAAACCACAACTAGATATGACGTTACAGTCAGTTTATTTTGCAAATGACCTCAATAAAAATATCCTTATTTCCTTAAAGGACACTTTATATCCTAAACTTCATTTTAGTCGCATCAGAGGGTAGTGAGATACAGGGTCATTAGGCAGTCCACTTTAAGAGTGGTACATTTTCGCCTGAAATCTGAAAACAACAGTCAAAAGGAGTTATGTTTAACATAAGGCCTTTTGAAAAATTTGCCTAGAGTCTAGTTGTTTAATATTGCTTACTATCGGCGCAGTTCACTTCAGAAATCGGCTTTTTTTCAATTTAATCATATTTCAAAATGTTTTAGATTGACCAATGCTTAATAAAATATCAGACTTACTAAGTCGTTGATTAATTATCAATAGTTGTG
>JAULBM010342245.1:0-12530 GCA_032357055.1 Geukensia granosissima
AGACAGACAGACAGACAGACAGACAGACAGACAGACAGACAGACAGACAGACAGACAGACAGACAGACAGACAGGGTAATTCCTATATACCCCAAACTATGTTTGCGGGGGGTATAATAAAAAGAAATGGGGTAAATGCCAGAGAGACTACAATACCACCGCGAGAAAAACAGGCAATTTACAAATCTAGATGTTTCAACAAGGCCTTCAATAAGAGTGGAATAAAGCACTGAATCGCTCCGAATAAATAATACGTGTATGCGTAAACTAATACTGCTCTTAGCTGAATACATAGGCGTAGGATTGGGGGCATGGTGGGAAACCCCCAGTTTTGAAAGTCGGGGGGCAAAACTATGTTTTTGCCCCTCCCACTTATTGTCAAGTATTTTTCAGTTACAATTTAACACATTCGTAAGCTATAATGAATTATTTGTAACAAAATATTTAATACAATACAAAGACAAACCTACATGTATTACCACAATTCCTGAAGTAGGACTGGCACATGAAACCTCTGGTGAAGTTAAAATAGTGCCCTCCAAAAAAGAAAGAAAACAAAGGCAGTAAAAGAAGAACTATTTAAAAATCAAACAGAAATTCAAACTCAATCGAACTGCCTTGAAGCCGAAATATTAATAAAATTAATAAAACTTCATTCTAAAATAAAAAAAAATATTTGCAAATATATATTTTTAGAAATAGGCATAAATGTGAATGCCCTTAAGAACCAAGTAAAAAAATTTCTTGAAAATAATATATGAAAATATCCGGGAACGTAATATCTGAAATTTGACAAATTTCAGGAAAAGTAAATCGCCTTTTTAATGACAAAAATACTTGAGTTAAAATTCTACGATCACTTGGTGGGTGGCTGTCTCATGGACAATCATGCCACATCTCCTATTTTTATATTGATCAAATAGAGACTTTAATTGTTGCCATATATAAGCAATAAGTACTGCTCTGTTTTTAACGCAAACTGAAAGAATCTTAGTTCCTCCCTATGAATAAAAGCCAATTTTTGGATTCTAAACTACCAGATACAGACAAAAAAGATAGCCAAGAATTGAACTCATATCTGTATTTTGCTCTGATACAGTAAAGGGAAACATTTGCCCCTTCAGATGGTCACCATTCCTAAAAGATACTGTATTGAAATGAAGTATTTAATTCAAAAACATTGTTTTTGCGGTATGCAGTTTTGCAAAAAAAATCTCGACCCGGATGTTTAGAATGGGTGGAAATATCTGGAACGATACTGGAAAACATCTAGTTAAAAGCTTGAATCAAGAAGAAAGAAGATCTTCAAATTCGTTATAGTTTGTCATTTTGTAATGTAATGAAAAAGCAATTAAATATGATGGATATGCAAAGTTTTGTGTCATTCTCCATTTTGACCTGCACTTGTGCATATCACCATATGTATTAATATTTTCCACCGCACATGTTTTAAATAAAAAAATGAATTTCGCTCATCTTAGGGAAAAAAGATTATTTCATGGTCTTTTCAATTATCTCCGAATTTGCTTTAATTAAATTGAATTAAATGCTTTGTTCACACGAGAGATTCCCGGATTTTTGATACTATCCAGTTACCTGGAGAGTATTCAATCACAGGTGCAATCAATCGTGAAAGTGTCACCCGCTGTTAAGTGATCCGTTGATTAGCCAATTGGTCACAATTGGGTCGTAATTGGATAACATGGGATGTTTATTCAGTAAATAACATGTATGACAGCTTATTAGACCAAGCTTCCTGTTAATATAAAATTTTAAAATTGAAATTTAATATGGTGCTGTGGTAAGTATGATAGTGCTGCGCAAGTCCAATAGCACTGCTGTTATAACGGATAGCACTGAAAACCGCAGCGCTAAACGGGCCAAGGGAGAACACTGGCCCAAGTTAGAACTTCATTAGTCAAACATTAATAAATTTCCAGACAGCGACAAAATCAATGCACATGCGCCAAAATGAACAAAATTAAAACAGGCCGTGTTTGTGACAGCAGGGTTCTCACTAGGAATTTTTCATGGTGAGCCCTGGGACTCATCACTTTTTGAGATGGTGAGTCCCTAAATGTTTTGGAGTGTTTTTTTTCCCACAAAACAGTGCTAAGAAAGGATTTAGATATAAAAAGTACAAGATGAAAAGAAAGCCATAACATAGCACTGTAATAGTTCTGATTCCCAAAACCCTCATTTTGTTCTTGAAAACCAAAAATTATGCAATTTTTGTTATTATGTAGGCTTATGAATTTTTTTATTCACATGACTTAATGTCAAGGAATTGATTTATGAGGTGTTCCTAAAATGGAGGAAATTATTTCCACTTACCTGATTGCATCATACATTTAGAATTTATGGTAGACACATAAATAAAAACTTAACTGTATGCAACATTAATTATTATTTACATATAGAAAGGTTTCCTTATAGTCTTTTATTTGGGATTTCCTGTGCTGGTATTTAGTTGTATATTTCAAAATATCACGACTTTAGTTTACTGGTAAAAATGGCGGGAAAATCACGTGTAGGGTCAGTGTTTGTTTTTTCTATGATAATTAAATTAGAAGAACTGTCTTGATGTAAGAAAGTAATTGAAATAAATTATCCTGTCAGGTCTACCTGTACAGTGTATTTGAGAGGATTAATACATGGTAACAGGTGTGACCTAATTATGTAATCAATCGGTCATTAATCAGTCAATACCTACATGACCTAGGGCATTTATTGATTTTTATTAACTGTCACCTTAGAATAAATATCCTACAGCAATAATGTACTGCAATAAAGATTAACTTTTAAAAATTGCCAATTTTGGGACTCAACTTATTAAATTTACATGCGTCCCATTGACGCACATGTTTCCAACTTAATGGAAGATTGGACTCTAAGATGTTTTTCACATGTCGATGACGCCTATACATGGCTTAACAAGAACCCTGGACAGAGTCAATTGCAAAATTTATGAAGACCAGATTTGAAATGAACAACCTAAAAAGAAAATCGACCACTATATTCCCAACACATGTTCATAAACAAAGACAGTATGCCACTTGTTTTTAAGTTTTATGCTTTTGAAGGGTATGGTTCATTGCAAGTCAGAGTTTAGGTTTGATAACCAACAACAGAATATTTGGTTCTGTTGACAACATTACAAATTTTTGTAGCTCAATCTAGTAAAAAAACTTTCTACCGACCTACATTACCGAATACTGTAGCTACATGTAAGACCACACTTTCGCTTTTCATTTTATAAAACAAATAATAATTGATAGAAAATCTTCTTGTGTCATTTCTTCTTCTTGATGTTCTAGTTCAGTTCTTGCGGAACTGATGAAACATGCTTGAAACTGTATGCAATGTCTGGCAGAATTTGTAATTTGCGAGTCATAATTTGAACACGTATGGACGACAACCAGCATGAATTCTTACAAGTTTAAGGCTTCAAACTAAATTTCAGTAGATAAAGCTTAATGTAAAGTGTTACTTCAAAGCATTTTGAGTGAATTGCATGTGTTTTCAGATGAAATCAGTGAATTTTAAGTATTCATACTTTTACTTTCTTGACTTTCTGCCATCACGTATACTTCCGGTTGTGTACGCAGAATTCGGTGACGTTTTAAACAAAATGAAAAATAAGACATAAAACAAAAATCGGAAATATTTATCTCCGGCTTTTTTTACTTTTAGAATCTAAAAGTAATTTCCAATATTTTTGCTCAGTTTTTATTCTGAAATATTCTTACCTCTACCACATACCAAAACATTTCTACTTAATGTGTCTGTCCAAATCCAGCAACCTGTATCCAAGTGGTTGTCGTTGTTTATATAGTCATTCATTATCAATTCAATCACAATTTTTGTCTGGTTTCATATTTTGTTATTTGGTGGCTGTTATATTATAGACTCTGGTTCATTAATGAAGGTCGAAGTGTGACCTGTAGATCTGGAAGTGATCCCTGTGTAGATGTTTAATTTCGGCTATTTGGGGGCAGGGGGGGCAGGGATACCTTTCTTCCCTTCTCTCCGGCTTTCTCCCACCCCATTTTATGAGACTCTCGCATTCAAACAAATAAACTACTAATATAAAGCTTATCTTAATAAAATCAGTAAAATGTCTATGTATTGAATAAAGTATCATAAACTCACTCATGATCCAAATGTTTTGCCCGGTGTTCTGGCGTGTTTTGGGTCAAATGCCCTGAGTCCGCCGTCATCAGTGGTCCGACTCATGATGTTTATTATATGTTGAAAGTCAGTAGTCTATTTGTTCAGTGTCAAAGTATTTATAGTTGGATCATACACCGGTTATCGTTTTTCAATAAGTGGTTTTGTCAGAAAATCATGTAAGTTATTCACAAGGAACGATCAACTTTGTTTTGACTCAAATGTTAGCAAGTCTTTCTTGTAAGTTTTTATTTGGTTTAAAAGCCAGTATAGTGTCTTTTTGAATAATTCGGCACATTCTCTGTTTTGTTGAAACAATTTCCAATGTTTTGCAATTATGCTTAATTTTGTTGAAGCTGAGCATTACATTTGCATTACCAGTGGTTTGTCTATTATCTAATTCGGTTTTCGTAGTAGTAAGTCTTTACGGTTTAGATTGATATTATGCTATTGGTTTCTGTTTCTGAGTAATTTCGATCTAGTAGCTTCGACTTGTTATAGTAATTCAGTTTTACAGTTGGTATTTCTTATGTATCTTATTATTTCTCCTTTGATGAAAGCTTTGAAAACATGTTGTGGATGGGAACTAGTTCTTTCTAGGTATTGAAAAGTTTTTGTCGGATTGATATATGTTTTTATATCTAATACACATGTAATCTTGAAGCGTTTTCCTTTGTATATCACAGTGTCTAAGAAAGTAATGTGTGATTTAGGAAATTCTAAAGTGAATTTCAAGTGTCTATGAGTTTCTTTATTGAGTGGATGGAGTGCATTTATGCCATTTTCCTTTTATATCCACTATGCATGTCTGTTTTCCAAAAGGTTTGGTCTAAGGTCATGTGGCAGGTACATTAAACAATGATAAGACATTCAGGAACTTATATGGACACGATTATGATGTGGGAAACCATTTGGCAAAACACCGTTGTAACTTGTATGTTGAGGTTTTGTTCGACGCACTTCGTTTCTTATGAGAGTTTGAACGATTCTAGTTCCCCTTGTAATGATTTGCAAATATTCCTTGTGGACCTGTAAATTAATTCAGCAAAACATTCCTACTATTTTCGGTCAATTAATCATTTTAGTTCGCCACTACAAAGTAGAGGAGAACTATTGGAGTACCCCCGGCGTCCATGTCAACAGCTAGCCATTTCTCAGAATCTAAAAGACATACAACAATAATTTATGGTATGCAGATTTATTAGGGTGCGACACACTTGAACCACAAAAATTGTGGCCACATGACCCATATTTCATGATCGAAGGACTTGATATCTTATGCTATATGACCTACAATCGGAGATGCATCTTGGGAAGGTTGTCAGCGGTCTCTTTGACCTACATGTCATGCTTCATGACTCAGGATCACTATTACTTCCGAGTTTAGTTCTATGGCACAGTGTGCCCGACCGTCATTTGGCTAGGTGTGTGGATGCGCCTTAATTTTGAGTATGTCAGCGTCCAACCCAAATTAGGTTACTTTGATCTATATTTTGTGCTTCATTGACTCAGATTCACTTCAAAGTGGCAGGTTTTGTATGTCCTACCATCATTTTTCTGCTGAGGTTGCTAAAGACTCTCAAACTGTTATTTGTGAAATATTCAAACTTTTGGCACAAAGTTAACTTAATTAGGCTCTAACTGCAGCACACGATATGCTTAGGACAAGGCTGTATCTCCTCGACAGAAGTAGAGAATCGGATACGGAGAGGGCCTGAATTATTCTTCATTGACGTTAGACCAGTTGGAAAGTAAACACATCTATACCACCGTTATTGCTAACGCCTATCGACAACAATCGAAGGGGGTGTCGTAGAGTGGTTAGAATAAACAACTAAAATGGCATAGATGAAAAACTGCGTCTAACTCGAATGGAATTTCTATTCTCTCCAGCAATAGGAAAACGTCACAGGGGACGTAACGTTACAAAAGTGATCGTGGCAAAGTTAACGTCTCTTTCTGCTGTCCACGACATCCTTGGGGTGCGGAAATGAAATCTTTACACAAATTTAAAAAAAAATAAAATAAGAACACTCGTAGTGAAATGAATAAATTTTACAGTCTATGTGATATGTTTCAACTAGTTCATAGTAATATCACTTAAACATCTAACAGTCCATAAGTCGCGCACTAGTGTTCACCAATTTAACATGCGTTAGTCCATTTCTTTATTTTTTCCTTTGCTACACACTTCGCTGCTCTGGGTTTCAAGGTCTCTGTCCTATTAACGGTAGAATTAAGTTCTAAATGATATAATTTGCTGATTGGTCTTGATGTCACACCATTCTTAGTTTGAATTGCTGCTGAACGTGTAAGTCCATCTTTTCCGAATATTAATTTATCAATTATCCCTAAACTCCATTTTACTCTCGACGTCTCATCGTGAATCTGTACTACATTGCCAATGCGAATATTCTGTATGTTTTTTCCGTTAATACAGGTCTTTGTCGGTTCTTCGATCTACAATTCTGCATGAATCGGAGTACGTATGCGACAATTCTAAGTAGTTTCTGGTATGAGGAAAATCTTTTTATTTTGATAACATGATGTATTTCAATTGTGAAATCGCTCGATTGATTCAATGCTCTCGATGACTGTACTTTGTCAGAAGTGGGTGTCAATAATATTTGATGACATTCGATGGTCCATATCGGCCATTTAAAACTGGCGGTTATCCAATCTGGACCGTGTATCCACAGTTTACTCTCTTTGAATTTGTCGCAAGATGTCCCCCTCGACAGGAGATCGGCTGGGTTTGAATCAGTTGGACAGTACCTCAACTCGTAGTTACTTGTGCGGTCTTTAATTTTAGTAACTCTATTGCTGATGAATGCTGGTGAATGTTTGTCTGAATTCAACCAATTTAAAACAATGTGACTGTCGCTCCAGAGTGGGGCACTATTAAACGGTATATTTTCCTTAAAGTGCTTAAGCAAGCGTGCTCCTAATACTGCCGCTAAAAGTTCAAGCTTTTGTATGGTCAGTTTCTTTACCGGTGTTACTATATTTTTTGCCTTTATGAATGTACTCATTCCTTCATAAACTAAATATGCGCAAGCCCCGTAAGCCTTTAAACTTGCGTCTGTGAATACGTGAATGTTCAAGTTCTCATGCATTTTCAATGTTCTGTAGACTCCATCTTGGAATTTCGAGTTTGGCGCTTTCATGTATGTCTCGCTTTATGTCTCCCCATTCCTCAATTATCTCTGGTTCAAGTGGTTCGTTCCAGTCCTTTCTAATTTAAAAATTTACTACGTACTGTTACAGGACTTAGAATTCCAAGCGGATCGTAGTCGCTGTGTTCCAAAGTAAACCATGACTTTTTACCAGTTTGTCACTCTCAATAACGTTCTCCTCTGTAGCACGGCGTTGAAACTCCTTGCTGTTCGATGCCTATGCATGTATATTAAACCCCGCTTTGGAAAATAAGGTTCGTGATGTATGAAAATATTGTAGTAAACTTTCCTTCTGTCCGAAACTTGAGATGATGTTGTCAACGTATAACCTTTTTCCAATATCTCGGACCAGTCATTTGGATTGTCTTTCAAGTGCTTGCTTAATACAGCGTGGAGATAAAAGGGGAGGAAGTTGCTCCGAATAATATGAATTTGAACCGGTAAATGATGAGTTCACTCTCTGGGTCTACTGGATTACTAAGCCAATAGAATCTTGTTACGTCCCGATCATCGATATCCAACCCTATGTTTAAAAACGCTTTTTCAATATTTGTCGATACGGCGTATTTATGTAGCCGAAATCTCAAAAGAATTCAATTCGTTCAAATTCGGAGATACGTTTTTCAAACATTCATTAAGACTTGGACTTCTGGGTGCTGGTTTACAGCTACAGTCAAACACAGTTCTTAGCAGTGTATTTGATGAGTCTTTCCGTACATAGTGATGGGGAATGTAGTGGACTTTGGTTCTTTCTGGCACTTCATTTGTGACCTTTTCTATAAATCCACGTTTCTCTTGTTCGTCTATTATTTGTCCATATTTCTGCAACATCATAGGCTGACGTCTAAGACGGTTAATGACTTTAATGGTTCTACATTTTGCTATATTCCTATTGTCTAACTAAGTCGGGTGATTTTCCTTCCATGGTAGCTTAGCAACGTATCTGTTGTCAAGGTAACTAATGCATTTTCTCATATTCTTGTAGAAATGTGTCATTCGTTGATTTCCTTGAGTTGTTCTCATTTCCGGCGGACTCGACTTCTTAAAACTTCTTTAGATTAAGCTCCTCGATTTTATGACTGATTAATATATTCATCATGGAAGTACATGTATCGGATTTCATAGCAGATCCAGTGATTGGTCCGGACAAAAGATAGCCTATTTTAGATTTCACTGCTGTCAAGCCAGCTCCACTTATGACTTGATCTTCAACGATGGACCAATAGTTGTCAGCTCCTATGAGAAGTCCATCTTCAAATGTAGGGTCATTGGAACTGGGAGGAGCTAATCCTAATCCTGAGAGATATTTTAAGTGTGTGGTTTTGTATGTGTATGTCTTGAGTGGTACTGCAATATCTGCAATATCTGGTACGATCAATACATTGATTCATAGTTTTCCATCATCTGTAAGTAAGTATACATTTGCGTTTTTGAGACTTCTTACTCTCGTATTCTCGGTTTTTTCACCAAAATGTGTAAAAAGTATGGTGTCGTTTTTTTGCATTTCCTGCAACTCTGATGCGATTTAAAATCGGCTGTGCTATATTGTCCTATAGGCAGTTAAAACATAGGCGATTCCGCTTAACGATGGTCATTCTAGCTTTTGGATCTTCATATTTTGTAAAGTTTACAACAGAATGCGACTCGTGACAGAATGCGTATGATTTTTGTAAGCTAAGCTTGCTTGTCTGTTGGAGAATTTAGAGCGTATTTTGGCATTTGTATGAAAGGCTGCTGTTGCGGTAAGATTGGCTGTACATTCTGTGGCATTTCCGGCCTCCATTATATTGAGCTCATAAAATAATCCTTGTCGTAGCTCATCAAGGTCTAAATCAGTTGAAGCGTGTTCTCGTGCTATATTTTTCCGAACATATCTAGGTAGCTTGTTTAAGATAATAGGTACTAACAAGGAACTATAATGATCCGTAGTTTGACCAATGGACTCTAATCCTCGTACGTAGGTTTCAAATTTATCATAATAATTTCTCAAACTAATGAGACTGTTCTTTGGTGGTGTAATATCCAGTAATGCTTGCATGTACTTTTGCTTTATTTTGTGAACCTGCCCATATCTCTGATATAACAATGAAATTGCCTTGTCGTAATTAGAGTTTGTAAGTGCAAATCCATTTACGGTCTGGAACGCTTCATCATGTAGTTAGGACTTTAATCTTTGTATGTTGCTCAGTGTTGGGTTAGTATGGACGGCTGCTGACTCATAAGAATCCCAAAATGACTGCCACTGGAGAATTTTACAACTGAAGGTGGGTAAGTTTAAGTTTGGTAGCTTATTGTACTCATTACTAAATGACAATGAAGAGCGAAAATCAGTCTGGTTTGTTTTTTGGTTGAGATAGGCTTCATTGCCCGAGTTTGGATTCAGGACGTACTGCGGGCCATCATTTCATGAACTTGTAAAACATGTTTCGTTTGCAATGAGTTTTGACATTTGAGCTGAGATGACTGTTGAGATTTTACGGACTTTCGTTTCTAGGTTAAATAAATACTCATCCGACTCGACAATTTCAGTTTCCACTTCCTCATTATTTAAGCCTTGAATAATATAGAGGCTTCGTCTAATTTTCTTAGAAGTTCCTGCTTTCTGAAAGTTTATCACCATAAGCTTGTTCACTTCCGTTTTCTTGTATCTCGTCGAATTTCCTTAAAATTCTTGCTACTGCACTTCTGTGTCATGTGCGGCGTACTCATCCTGGTCACGGCACCAATGTCGTAGAGTGGTTAGAAGATTCTTAGAATAGGCAACTAAAATGGCATAGATGAAAAACTACGTCTAACTTGTATGGAATATCTATTCTATCTAACAATAGAAAACGTCACCCGGGATGTTACTTTACAATGGTGATCGCGACAATGTTAACGTCTCTTTCTGCTGTCCACGACAGTGGGAGAGATCTCATTTTAGCATTATTTCTGGCTAAGTGAAAAGTCCGCGAAAAAAGCAATTAAATAATTGAAGTTTTGCGCAATTTAGAAAGATGTCATGTTTTAAATTTGTTTTAAATTTTAGTAACCTGGGATTGATTTTATCATTCAATCATATTTTTGCCAAAAGTAATTTATTTTAAATAATTTAAAGTAGATCAGACAGATTCAGCCATTTTTCAAACAAACGAAAACTTTTTATGTTTAAGAATTTGATGTTTGCGTATTCAAGCATGAATCTGAATGGCTACAATTTTTTTCGAAAGTTTTAAATCTTAAGTTAGCTATTCTAAAATATCTTGCCGTCATTTCAACGTTATAAAACTCAAAACACATCATACAGTCGTGCACCGTTTTGCATCAATTTTTATTGTAAACAGTAGCAATTCGATAGGATGTATCACAGAATTTGCGATTTTACTTAAAAAAAAAACGTCTCAGTGCATGCAATTTTTAAAATTAATTGTCTCACAACAATTTCTTAACATGTTGATTTGTAAACACAAACGTCATACACAAAATGACAATGTTGAAAAATTGGAGGTCAAAGTCGACGAATCTATATTTAAGAAAGACGCCGCGTATTGATGGCATGTTTAAATTACTGTTTTTGTGACATAAAGTGAGTGGAATTTGATTTAAAATAACATTTTCTGCCATGGAAAACCTCCCTAACTAGTTTTGGATGTAATGTTTGAACGTTTCTGGGTTCATTAAAAAATATAAATGTGCATTTGCAAGAACAGTTCTTGTATTTCTTGCAAGGATATGTTGAACATCATCAGGTTCTCATTCATTCCTGGATCTAATACATTGGCAAGGAAATGCTCGCCCTTTTACAGGCTAGTTTATTGTTAATTTTTATCTTATTTTTATCTTATTGTCAATCTGATTTTAATCAGATTGTCTTATTGCAAAACATTAGTACTTTATGTAGTGAATCTACCATGTAGTTTAGGCCATCATTTTAGGATTTGGTAAAATGTGCTTCTCTCTTGGATAATTTATTTTAAGTTAAAGGAAATTATCCATTTTCAACATGAATCAATGTATATTCATTAGATTCAAACAACAATAAATCTAAATTTATCGTATTAACTAAGTAAATTGTCACAGAAACTACAGGGTCAGGTCTGACTTGTTGCAATCCTTAACAAATTTTAATTGGAATCAGTTTCTGTAAAACTTATATAAAAAAATCACTGGGAAATTTAGATTCAGTTAAAAAGTTTCAAAATTAATGAAAAAGAAGGACATGGAACATGATTTTCTTCATTTACAAAAATAAATTGTTTAAGCAGAAAAATATATTGGAATAGCTGAAAGGGAATACAGTTTTGATAATAATTTAATGATCTACAAAAAGAGTAAACTAGGTTTAGAGTTCCAAAATTTATGAAAAAGAAGGACATGGAAAATGATTTTCTTCAATTGCAAATATAAATTATTTAAGCAGAAAAATATATTGGAATAGTTGAAAGGGAATACAGTTTTGATATTAATCTAATGATCTACAGCAAAAGAGTAAATTAGTTTTCGAAAACATGTAGCCTAATGTGTGTTTGAGGTAATTTGTTTATTCAGCATTCAGACTCACTATTTCATTATAATTTTAATGGTGGTTATGAAATACATCAAATAATATGCAAAATATCCTCTTTGTTCAATGTTGGATAACTGGGATAAAGTTTTGATTAAGTTGATATTATTAAATTCAGAAGAAAATAATTGATCATGAACCTGTATTAATTTAGAGTTAACTACAAGCATATTTGTCACATGTATAACTTTCCTACGTTATGAAACACAACTTATTTTCCTTCTCCATTCTGTTTTGTCCATTTCAACATTTATTTCTGGGTGTCTCACAATCTAATTTTAATTAGATTGGGTGTCTGAATTGCCAATTTTCAGTGTCAAAATCATCAGAGACTTCAAATAACTGTGGATAGTTATTTACAGCTTGTTTTTAAACGGTTTTGTTCTCTTCCAAACATTAATTTATGTACAAATGTCTTAAAGAACCTACAATATTGGCTTTAAATTATAAGTTTTAAATGTTCTTTAGAGAAGCAACATGTAAAAAGGGGGATAACTCGTATAGCAGAAAACCACAAAAAATACCCCTTCGAACCGAAATCAAAAGGTATTTGTTTAAAAGCGAAAAGATACTGCTTGAATCAAATTGTCAAATTAAGTTTCATACAGCAGTTCCTATCACAGAAAGCACCTGTTAAAGAA
>JAULBM010342256.1:0-12529 GCA_032357055.1 Geukensia granosissima
TGGTCCATGACACAATGGTGTGAAGTGGGTTAGCTGTGACAGTACACACCAAAGTTATGGAATTTCCATAGTTGACAGTATATGATGTTGACCCAATATTCACAATTGGTATGCCTGAAATAAATAAACAATAAAACTGTGTTCTGCATGTGCAGCATATTGACATGGGAAAGTTGTACAAACAAACATTTGGGTAATAGAAGAGTATTTTTCTGGACACAATAATGTGCAGGACACAGTAATATGGCTGAATCAGTTATCTTTTTACCCCCTTTATCCCAAAACTGAACTAAATTTTGTTGCAATTTTCATGAGGAATCACTTGAAAAAAACATCAAATTGGATGAAAAAAAAAATTTCCATAGTATACAAAGTTGACTTTAATGCCCAGTTTGACCTTATTATCTTGAAAACAGTAAAAATTTTAAAAAAATTCTGTCACATACTACTTAAAGATTACATTAAGATGAATCAAATAAAAAAGTTCAAAATATGATGAAAAACAAGGATTCTGAGAGTATTGCAAAACAATACTAAGTCCCCTACCGGCTGGATGTATCACTAACGCCTTAAAGTGCACTAGGGCCTATTGCAAAAAGTAACAGAGACAAACTTGGCTTTGACTTGGTAGGTAACTCAAAAAGTTCAAATATCAAAAGTCTGTAAGCATTTTGCCAAAAAATGCTGAAAACTGTGGTAAAATTTTTAAAGTTCAAGGTCCATAACTTGTGCAAAAATCAGCAGAGAGGAACAAAGCATAAACTTTATCTGTAACTCACCAAGGTTGACTCACATACCAAAAATTAGCTCAAAATCTGCCAATGTTTAGAAAATAGTGTGGGAAACTTCAATTTCAATAAACTTTCAAAGTTTAAAGGCCATAACTTCAACAAAAATTAGCAGAGCAGAATGAAACTCGAACTTGATCTGTTACTCATCATGGTAGACTCACAGTGTTGGGAAAGGCATAGTCCCAGTTTCCTCCCAACCCAAAATTCACCCAGAAAAAGAGAGTGTCATGCTGTGTCACCCAGAGCGATCTGGGAGTATGAGAATCAATACTCTCTCAAGATAAGTTTATGTACACTGTCCAGTTTTGTCTAATTCTAACTTTGTAGAATACTAATTACTGCCCACTACATCAAGATGGGTCTACGTACACTGTCCAGTTACGGCTAACTTTGTTCAATACTAATTACTGCCCACTACATCAAGATGGATCTAAATAGCCTGTCCAGTTCTGGATAACTTTGTACAATACTTACTGCCAACTACATCAAGATAAGTTTGATCACTCTGTCCAGTTCCAACTTCATTTGTAGCAAAACAGACATAGTAAGCTTCATCACTGGGCTCGGCACTGCTGATTGTTAGGGATGGAGTGTCGACTGTGGATCCAGAATAACGATTTTGACTGGATGAGATTGGTGTGGCAACACCAGCAGAAACTCTTTTCCAAGACACTACTGTGTGAGGAGGATTGGCTGTTACTTTACATCCCAATGTAATGGTTTGACCAATATTTACAGAGTAGGAACTTTGGTCAATTGTTACAGTTGGTATATCTGAAAAACATGCATCCAAATTAATATGGAATACTTAAAATGTTGACTGTGGATACAAAATTTGCTTCACAACATTAAATAAACGAAAGACAAGATATGACACTCTTTTTGGCTCCCTAAGTTCTAAAAATATTAACTTTATTAGATTGTTGGTCACCATGGTGTTTTCAACAATAGATGAATTAAAAGTTATTGCATCATTTAGTATATTTTTTTACCATATAAATCCTAATAAGAAAAAAAAATATCATATGTAGATAGCATTAACAAATTCACCAAATTTTTACACAACTTTCCAATATTTAAATCTCTCTACCAATGTGACCCAAAATTGTTGCTAATTTAATTTATAAATTGTCATATCCTTTTTGAATCAGTGATTTTATCCAAGGCATGAAAATGAAAAAAATATTCAGCAATGCTGAGACTATTATTAAAAATAAATAAGATATCCTACTGATAGTCTGATAGAGGTTTGCAATTCTCAGACAATACTTCTAAAAGTTTTGGTTGATTCCTATTTGAACAATAAAATAATTTAACATTCACTTTAGAAAACTTGAAAACTCTAAAGTTGACAAAATAACAGAGTTTTAAGTGTACCCGTGATCCAAACTAGCTTGAAATAATTCTTGCCATGTTGGCATTTACCAACATGAACCGAAAAAATAATTCACAGTGAAATAAAAATGTCAACAGTCTTGGTTTAAATGGGACAGGTACTGCACTAAACTTCAATTTCAAATGTAACTTAATCTTAGAACCTTACTTCCTGTGACATCTAGATATGTTTGTTGACTATTTCCTGTTCCGATGACATTTGTGGCATAGCAGACATAGTTTCCTTCATCAGCCAAGGTGGGATTAAATATGGTCAGGGATGGATTGGAAATGGTTGAACCACTGTATCTACTGCTGTTGATGTCAATATCAGTAGTTTGTCCATTAGACCCAACTCTCTTCCAGAAAACTGTGGATGCAGCAGGGGAGGCAACAACTGTACAACCTAATGTGACTGTAGCCCCAATATTTGTGTTGTAGGATGGTAGGGTAACAGTTACTGTTGGTATGTCTAAAATATAAAATCAAATTACTTACTAGCAGTATACAAAAATTAAACTTCTGACAACAAAAAAACTTAATCTTTATGCTTCTATTATTAAAATCTGTTTCAATATGCAAGGATAGATTAATAAGGATTACTTGAAGGTTAATGACCGGTTAATCATATCCATTCTTACTACTGATAAGAACCATATTATGCCTTTTTCAGTTATGATAGCCAACCAATGACAAATGCCCATGAATACACAATATAAAATACTTGTGTATCAATATCAGCAAACAGGCTGGTTTCATTTACATCCATAAAGATCCAACAAAGTTTTTGATTTTTTTTAATTCACCTTCAGCCACAATTAAAAAACACTTTATTAAGTCGAGCTTTTTGTCAAAATATGAAATAATATTATTTAAATTTTTCAAATTCTTCCAAGGATGGAACATTTTAACATATAAAACAAAATACAGAAAAAATAAAAACCAAACTGGAATTTATATCAATTTTAAATAGTAATTATGAGTTTTTTTTTTTTAAGTTTAAAAAAGGATTGAAGTAATAAGTAACAAGCTTAAGGCTGCACCCAAATGATGCATTAGGAAAAACAAACTTCATCTACAAGGTGGCCTCAAGACAGATAAATAAAATCTTAACTGGTCTTACTCTATTGCCCATATTACTGGTACCTATATACTATTCAAAATAAAACAGTTTAAAGACATTTCATCTGCTTAGTGGTATAAGACGCATTCACTATGTTGCTTTATAAAGACTACTCAATCTAATACAGACAAACAAGATGTGTATATAAAATAAACTATAATTTCAATACTATCTACACAGTGGATTACATATATTGCTCAGTAACGTTATGTATGCACTGAGGATTCTTATAAACTGTACATATACAGCTGTACTGCTAATTTATATAAATCAAAGGCACTTTTTCAACACTAAATCCAATGGGGTAGGGAAAACTGAAAGCTGGTACATATATGTTGTATTTTGATGATGCTGTGCTGCTATACTCTGCTGAGGATTTGGTACCATTGGATAGATATAACTGGCCACACTGCTTAAATTTTACATCCAATGACAGGAACAACCTTGAAAAAAATGATCTTATTATAAAATAACAATGTAGTAAAATGATCATCTATTTGCAATGTCAATAAGTGAGGAAATGCAAACTCCCCATAATACCACAGTACCCCAAAAGACTATACTGAGACTTTTAAATCATATTTATTCAAATCTGACCTTACATTTAATTTTGAAATTGTTTGTAATAAGGATTACAAACACAAACCAAATACATAATGCTAACATTAATTTAGAAATGTAAACATTGAATCACACGGAGACTAAGTATTTGAAAACAATCAAAAAATATAATTTAACTGTATTAAACACGATAATAAATAACTGCCACTCCCTCATCATTTAAAAAAAAAAATTATTTACTAACAACATATGTTTTGAGGTATGGTTTGTGTTTAATGTCTTGTTAAAAACTATCTACATAATAGCTACTGTAAATTTAGAAATTAATGTGATTTTTTATTATTTTGAAAAAATGTGACAGAGTGATAATTGAAAAAATAAAAACTCATTCTTACATCTGCATGGGCAATCGGGTTTTCTTAAAATCGCATTAATTAATCTGGCATTTTGGAATTAAGTTTCAAAATCACAATAATTGATGAATGCAATATTTCTTAATTTACATTACTTATTTTCTGTACACTATTTTCTGTAAAATCAGGCTGTTACAAGTTCTATTCAAAAACAGGACATATATTATGTAGGGGCAAATAAGACAAAGATTATAAAGATGATAAGTACACATACAACAATTACTTGCAACATAGACTAGCTGCATCTTTTGGTCTAACATGTTGATGGTATTATTGAGATATGAAGGTTTTTATCTACAAGAATTCTGCTATAAGTGAGTTTTTAACTCCAAACTTGTCACAATCTCATTTGCTAAAAACCCTTTCATCATACAAGTTTGTTTCTAAACCTTACTCATTATTAATACATGTCTATGTTTCTTCTCTACTGGAACAATTAAGTTCAATGACATATTTAAAAGTTGCTTTTTGGTTATAATACTGTTATAATCATATACATTATACTGTTTTATATTTATGTTCTGAAACAACAATAAATACATGTACCAAGTAATTATGTTTTTCTTGTTCATATGTATAATAGCATTATAAGCATTATCATTATTAGACTAAAAAGTTTGGGGTTTAAATTTTACTGAAAACCCTGCCGAGGGCTATTTTCTATCCTACATGTTAAACCATAACATGGATTCTTTAATTAATACAACAAAAGAAAATAAATTAAGCCGAAGATTAGAGCTTAGAACTTAGTGTGCCAAATGGCTAGGAATTTTTAAGAATTATAACCTAAAATGAAATGTTTACAAAAGCTGTGCTTGGCTGGGTATTTAACAGTTTATATGTGGGTAAAATCTGCTGAAATTCTGACAATGAAATTGAGTTTGAACAGGTATTCTTTAGAAGTGGTCCAACTGAAAACACCTACACAAAAAATCAATTTACAATGACCCAAGGACAGGATATTTCTTTGTTTAGTCGTGGTTTAGTTAACACTAAGTATTATTATTGTACTTTATACAAACTTATGTAAACTGTTGTAATGTATGACAAACAGAATTATAGCAAGTTGTCACATGAAAAATAGTTTTTCACACATTGTGAAGAATAACTTACTAGACCTCCTTGGTCAGTACGTCGGAAATCATTTTACATGTATTTATTGATCAGATGTAGCATTAATTACAGCTAAGAGTATACTGTAAATTCAAAAATTAATACATTCTTTTTATTATTATGAATAATGCCACTGAAAAAGTAAGAACTCAGATTCTTATATCACTTCACTATATTTGAAAACAGGTTTTCTTAAAATTGCAAATATTGATCTCGCATTTTGGAGTCAAGTTTCAAATCACAATTTAATGGGGGTCCTTTAATGAACACAATCATTTCTGAATTAACAGTATTTTGGAATAAATATTTATCAAGCACCAATGTTAAGATATTACAACAATATAACACATTTTCATTTTTCCTATATTTGTTGTGATTACTGTACGACTTTTAAAATTTTTAAGCTGTAATAGGTATAAGAAATATTTCAGAACCATTGCATTGGTACCCCAAACATTATGAACACTGTAGGTTGTTGCATTTTAATGTTTCACTTGTACATGCATATGTTCATCTGAAAAGGATTATCTTATATTGCTGAAGAGCCTTTTAAACATCAAAAATTTTTTTCAGTACTCAAATGAAAAGAATAAGAAGGACATTGCATGATAAATCCACTTACCTCAGTTTAATTCTCCACTTCCTTTCACAACTTTTACATGATCTCAAAATATTGAAAACAAAACACGACAAAACACACGATGCAATTGAAGGTTTATATTTTTGAAGAACAGATATATTTTTGAAAGCATTTTTTTTTTGTCTATTAATGACTTTGTTTTATGTTTGTTTTACATATGTATTCTCCTTTTTTGGCCCAAATTATTACCAGATTAATTTTTGTCAGTTTCATAACTTTGTTGTGGGCAGTTCATAAATATTAATTGCTGAGTATATTTAGAAAAATAGCATGCGTCCCATTTAAAATATGAGTTTGTTTCCAGTTATACCTAGACTAAAATTGGGTTAGAAGGAACAAAACCAAAAAAAACCCTGAAATCAAATTTTGTCTGGTCCACAAACATATTGGTTAATATATATAATTGTTTAAGAGTCAATCATTTGCTAACAAATGTGACTCATGTGGTCAATTTATGGCATTTAAAGCCCATTTTTATATTTGTATGCTTTGTGCCAGTACTCGTGCTTGAGTTATTGACCAGTTTTTGATATTAACATTTCATTATTTTTGGTAATAAGAAATTCTGTAAAGGCACCAAAAATATTAGAGCCAGACAGGAAACTGAAACCACACAAATTGTTTTTAATTTAGCCTAACACAAACCTATTTGACAAGACTGCCAGAAACAATTATTTTAAACCCAAATTTCCTACTGGAGATTATCTGAGATTTATCTTAAATTTACAAAATTTTTCCTTACTACATGCAAGATATGCATTAGCATATTTCCTTTTTGTTAAGCATAAAACAGATCAGAGTTTTGTGAAGTGTCATGGTGACTGATACAAACATGTCATATAAAAGAACTTCAACAGTAGGACGGTATAATCTACAATCTGCTAAAGAATGGGAATCTGATATAAAGGCTCAATATTTTATCTCCATTCTTGATATGAAACCATGTTTAATTCATCAAAGATATCACTGTAAAATATCACTAAGACATCACCAACCAGTGTGGAAATTAAGCACTATTCCCAACAAGTATGAATTAAGCTATTTAAAAAAATTGTCTAATTAGCATGGCACATACATGTAGTATGAAACTAGGTAACTGACTTTATAATGTTAAAACATACAAAGCCTCCAGGACCTATAGAAGTTTTTAATTTCAACTGTTTGTTGATGGATATCTCATGGACAATCATGCCACATCTCCTATTTTTATAACTATTTTTTAAAAATACTACATGTATTAGTCATACGAATCAAAGGTGTTCTGAAAACAACTGAATACCATATTCTACATGCACTGTTTAATACAAGTACAGAACTGATTCAAGTGTTCAATAAATGACAATAATTAGAACAAACCTCCTGTAACAGTCAGTGTGGTGTCCTGACTTCGTCCAGTTCCTACAACATTAGTAGCTGTACATCTGTATACACCAGAATCAGCTGTCACTGAGGAAAAGATGGTGAGTGATGGAGTACTGACAGTTCCCCCGGAGTATTTTCCAGAGTTTCCTATATTTATAGTGGTTATTTGTCCATTGATGATTCTCTGCCATGAGACACTAGTATGCTGAGGATTAGCACTAACAGAACATGGGATGGTAATAGAATTACCATACTGTGTGCTGTAGGTAGATGATGGGATGCTGACAGATGGAATACCTGAATAAAAAAAAAATTTACTACATTCCTCCCCATCAAGTGACAATGTATAATTAATTAAAGGTTTAGGCATATAAACCAACAACACTTTAAGATACCTGTAATTGGTCAGACAAACATGAATATTTTCCATGTTAGGGTCAGAACTCAAGCATCTTCTGTTTCCTTGAAAGTGCAATGCCTGATGCATATGTCAGTCCAACAGAAAGATAAAAAAAATTCTGAATTTAGTCAACTACCCAAAAACAAAAAAACACCTTAATCACCCTAACATTACAGCAATGTTACACTTACACTGCTGGTAGACTAGAGGTCACTGAAGGTATTTAAAAGACCTGCTGTCAGACTTGTTAGACATGAAATTTTATCACATAAAGTTTTACATAGAGGACAAGGGTTGTTAAGGCCCATTTTTGGACCAAGAATTTTGCTAAAAAATGAAAACTGGCTAATATCTATTAGACAATCCAACAGAATTTTTAGTTTAATTAGTTCTACAATGGTCACATGACACACTGAAAATGCTTAAAATCTGAAAATACTAAGAAATTAATTTATTTGCTACAATATTTGGTATTTTGTCGATTTTAATAAAGATCGCACCAAAACATCACAACCAAACTTTGCACAATTAAAGATCTATCAAGTAAAAATGTTTGGTTAAAATATCTCCGTGATGTTTTTGTGCAATCTTATCCTTTTTGAACAAAACACCTCTAAAAATTGAGTATTTTTTCCAAAAATGTTAATTTCTTGTCATAATAGTCAAATATATCTTTTCATTTTGTCTAATACCAGAAAAAATAAAGAATTATTAAAAGGCAATTATTAAACAGCAATTAAATCACAAGATTTAATATTTGGGACAAAATATGGGGCTTAACGTACCTACTCCTTTGTGGTAGTTTTCTTAACCCCTAAAATTCACTAGATTTGCCCAGAAACAATGATTATCAAATCAAATATCCTACTTACTGCCTGTGACATCCAAGAAAGCAGTCTGACTAGAAGATGTACCAGCAATATTAGTAGCACTACATTTGTAACTAGCTTCATCACTCTGTGAGACACTAAGTATGGTGAGGGACGGGGTACTGACAGTACTGCCCTGGTATTTTCCGTTACTGCTTCCAACATTGATGTTTGTTGTTGATCCACTCACAGTTTTTGTCCAGGAAACTGATGTAGCTGATGGTGATCCAGTGACTGTACATGGAATTGTTACACTGTTTGCTCCCAGGACGGCAGAATAGGAGGTTTGAGGAATTGTTACGGTTAACAAGCCTAAAAACATATAATGTCTTATGACTTTATCATGAATATTGATAATAAAACAGACTTTAGAACATAAGGGTAATTTCAGGAAATATTATACTATGCCTCCTTTCTATACTGTACCAACTTTATTACCAGTCCCTCATTTATGGCCATAATTTAGGGTCCTTTAAATTAAAATTACCATATATGTACTTTCTTTCCTCAATTTATTGCCACCCTCCCATATCACTCAACTTTGGCCATACCTCATAGGTGGTCATGATAAATGGCTGCAAGAAACTAACTGATTTTTTCAATAAGGATTTAATGCTGACATTCTGTGCTAGGTTGTAGTTTTCCCCCTTCAATTTTACAAACTTTATTTCCTCCATACATTTAAACATATTGTGGACAAATATCCAAGTTAATGGTCAACGATATTTAAAATATTATCTTACCTCCTTGTACAGTTAAAGTTGTAGCAGAACTACTGCCAGTGCCTACAGAATTGGTAGCAAAGCATCGATACTGTCCTTGGTCGGTGGTCCTGACAGAGTTTATGGTGAGTGATGGGGTAGTTGGTGTACTGCCTGAATAACCAGCATCACCAGAGTTAATGATCGTGGTTCCGTCTTTCTCCCAGTAAACTCTGGTTTGAGTAGGAAGTGCTGACACTGTACATACCATGGTTATGGAGTTACCGTAGCTGGCAGTGTATGTTGGAGACTGAATAGTAACAGTGGGTAAGGCTGTAATATATAAATAGTATTTTTGAAAGGACAAGGGTCGTTAAGCACATTTTTGGTCCAATTATTTGGCTAAAAATTAAAAGTCACTATATTAATATATATTAATTTAATATTGTTTGTATTGAAAAATGCCAAAAAAAGAAATTTCAACAGTTTTTTTTAATATAACTGGTTCTGCAACTCTAAAACAGACATTGAAATCCTTTAAATGTGAAAATACTAAGAAATTACTTAATTTGACAAAATTGATACTCTTTTGTCAATTTTTATATAGACCACACTAAACATCAGAACCAAACGTTTCACATGAGATCTTTCTAGTATTAATATTTTTTTAAATATCTTTGTGATGTTTTTGTTTTGGTATTTATACAGAAAATGTAGCATTCTTGTTGAAATAGTCATTAGTGCCTTGATGTTTTGTCAAAATAATAAAAAGTATATAAATATAGGTTATGTTTTATTAAAAGACAGTTATTTAACAGCATCTTCACAAGAACTTATTGTTGTGTCACAAAATCTAAAATTTGGACCAAATATGGGGCTTAAAGTACTTACGCCTTTCTATTGGGGTGAACTTAACTTTAATGGAAGCATGGTAATAGTCATACTTTTGAATTTCTAAGTTTAACTATTAAAATGCAGCTAGACATTTTGAGAAGCAAATGCTAACCAATACTTCAAAAAATAAATTTCATCACTTAAAATTATGTGAATTATATATATCTCCCGGGTTTAAAACAAAATATATGTTCCTGAATTCTACTTCTAGATCAATTCTATACATACACTGGACAGTGACTGTAATGGTATTGGTGTTGACAGTAGTTGTTCCATCGGTAGCCCGGCAAACATATTGGCCAGCATCAGACGCCTGGACATTAGAGACCGTCAGAGATGGAGTATTGACGTTTCCATTGGACAGACGGCTGTTACTGCCTATGTTTAGCTGGACACCATTTTTAAACCATACAACAGATGTGGCAACCCCTGTGACTTGACATACAAAGGTGACTGATGATCCGACATTTGGTGTATACTGGGTCTGTGGAGCCAATATTGACAATGGATCTGTAAAAAAATAAAATGAAAAAAATATTAAACTTTTCTTTCAGAGAACTTCAATGTAATAAATATATGTATATGTCATTTTGTGTGTTGATATGTTTTTTCTTGTGTTGTAAATAAATAATCAAGTTAAAGTTGACTAAACAAAGTGATGTCATATAATCTTTTCTATCAGTAACCACTATAAAAAATATTTCAAAACTGAAAATATTTCATGTAATACAACAACGTATGAAAACAAGACCTCATTAAGTTTTATGAATGATGTCACATCTATTTAATTCATGAAAAAGGGACAGGAGATGTTAATGCTTGACATGAAGTTATCCTCTAGAACAACTCAATAATAATTGAATTTATTCCAGTACACCTTTATAGATCAAAGAAAATTGCTGAAAACCAATCAAATTAAAGTTTAGACAAATTACAGTAAAACCTATTATTTAATATAAAAATATAAAACATCATCCACTCATCTTACCTTAAACTAACCTTTTCACGCAAAATTAAATGGCATATAATAATTATAAAATCTGTTAATCAACTACATGTATTGGGTATGAAGTCTAAATACACTTGCAAGAAAATGACTCCTTATTCCTTTTCATTCTCACTATTTACTCGCAGTATCATATAAACATAAATTAGCCCTATATCTTATACAACATAACTTAGATGTACATATCATTACAAACAATTAGCTGTACACGTCATGTACAACCTAACATAATTTAGCTGAATATATCATGTACAACCAAACACAATTTAGCTGTACACATCATGTACAACCAAATACAATTTAGCTGTACATATCATGTACATGCACAACCAAACACAATTTAGCTGTACATATCATGTACAACCAAACACAATTTAGCTGTACACATCATGTACAACCAAACACAACACAACATATATGTACATATCATGTACAACCAAACACAA
This sequence comes from Geukensia granosissima, assembly GCA_032357055.1. Lineage (NCBI taxonomy): Eukaryota > Metazoa > Mollusca > Bivalvia > Mytilida > Mytilidae > Geukensia > Geukensia granosissima. The sequence goes on from JAULBM010342256.1 coordinate 11,694, forward strand.
TTTAGCTATACACATCATGTACAACCAAACACATCATAGCTGTACATATCATGTACAACCAAACACAATTTAGCAGTACATATGTACAACCAAACACAACAAAGCAGTACACATCAGGTACAACCAAACGCAACCTAGTTGTACATATCATGTACAACTTAATAGAACTGTACTTACCATTTACCACTAATGTCAGGCAGGTGATTTGTGGGTTATTTGGTCTGGTCTCTGGATGGTCCACAACACAACACAATGAGCCACCATTGTTGGATTTTGTAGGAGTAAATGGAAAGTCTTGTCTTACAGTGTAGGAATTTCCGGATTGTAAATATTGGGAGTCTTCAGTAACACCAGTAGTAATGGCAGTACTCTCTATTCTAATGGACATCGATGGTTTGGGATTTCCACCTTGACTGATACAGTTGTATTGATAAGGGGTACCAGCTATTAAATTTGTTGGTCCAGTCAATACAGGTGCGTCTGGTTCGGCTGTAAAATAAAAAACAAATCAATATATATATAAACCTCACAGGAAAACACAGAAATCAAAATACAGAAATATCTTAAAACCTCACAGAAAAAAAACCCAAAATCAAAGCAATGAAAAATATTACAAACCCAAAATCAAAACATTTGAGTAAAATTAATTACAACCTCAAAGAAAAACAAAGAAATGCCCAAAATCAAACCTTTGAGTAGAAATATCTAACATCACAGAAGAACAAAAAAATCAAAATACAGAAATATTTTACAACCTCACATACCTGTTAACCCTCACGATTTACGCGGGAGGCTCCCGATATTTTGCCTCGTCTCCCGCATGCTTATGTTCTCCC
>JAULBM010342267.1:0-12529 GCA_032357055.1 Geukensia granosissima
CCAATATTTTTGCAAATTTTCCCGTCAATAAATCGAAACTACTGTGTTTATTTACATATCCGGTAACGCTTGTAAAACATAAATAAATCATTTCCAAACGGGATTGGGACCATAGATTACTCTCATTGATCTATCGGTTTGTAAAGGAATAATAAGGTCTTATGACATTCGTTTTATGCAAGCAATATGCATTTTTGATCCTACACTATTCAAGTTTTTATATTTCGAGAATATCTGATACTAGAGTTAACCTTTTCAAGTTATATATATCAATAACAATTCACTTTATAATTGTATACGGTATATGTTTTTTTAGCATACAAAGAAATTTTAATACTGTTTTCTGTTTTTTATATTTGCATCAGGCGCCTCTTATCACAGGCAGTTGGATACGGGGTATTATATTATTTGACTTTCATTTTTAAAACAGTTTCTTGAAACAAATTATTAAAACGTAATCAATATAAATAGTTGATGAAGGGTGCATTTTGCCAGTGAGACAGCCACCAATATTGATTGATTAATTGTTGTTTAACGTTTCTTTGGCAAATATTTCATGCCTATGCAGGACCCGAATAAAATATCAAACAATAAATCATAAAAGGGGTTAAGCAGGGGGTTAGGCCGGGAAATTTTATAGCCAAGGGATTTCAAATTGGGACTGTTTGGATAGGGGCGGAAAATTTAGCCTAAGTAACTGGCCACTCATTAGGAGTTGTTTAAAGCCTAACGGATCTTGAACCTACTGTGAGCGTGGCATTTTCTCCAATACGGGGCACTGCGGTAAAGTTCCGTCCGAGACGATTTTAGAATTAATACAACCCACTCAACCAACGGACGTCCCTCTAGGAGGGGCTCTATCTCATGGCGGAGAAACCGAGCAAGTAATTTCTTAACCCCTGTTACTCGTGGTGGTTGATGGTTTTTTACGTCCTACACAGCAAATTACTGCTCTCAGTCGGACGGTCCCTGGTGGAACTTTTGGTATTGTTGTAACTTTTGTCGTTGGAAATGGTGTTGCAATAATTTGGTAAGGAGGCTCGTTGGAGTTGATGTATGTTTTCGACGATTTAGTTCATTGTTTAGGCTGTCGTCGTTGTAGGCGACTTTCGGTAACTTGTTTAGTTAAACTACAACGGCACTTTTCAGGACAACGTTGCCGAGCGTTGAAGACCGGTTCCGCTATGTGATTTTCATGGTCGCATCCTACCTCAACAACTGCAGCAGGACTGGTTGCCAGTGGGTCACTGCGTCGAGGGCAATGTCAGGAGTTGGTCATCACTCCACGTTGTAATATGGTCGAAGTTCCTGCTCGGCAGCACGTGTTGCTGCTTCGGTTACAGCTACATGACTGATAGCCCGGTTACTCTCAGGATAGTTGAGTATTTATACATCCCGCCCAACAAACGGACGCCAAATCACCAGGGATTTAACCTGCAGGCGGAGAAAGAGAAAGGCCTATTTCTATAACCCGGCCGCCCTTAGGTAGGGGGGGTACAATCACCAAGAAAGACCACATCAACCTCCAAACTACAGATCTTCATCATGTTAAAGCTCCACACCTGTAAATATCCCCCAAAAAGCTGTAAGGCAATTCAAATGTTTATTGCCACAATAATCGGCCAATTAAACTTTTAACCATGTTTGCTTAACATTAGTATTATCAAATAATCTAGAAATTTGCTGCAATTGTTTAAATTCTTAAGCATTGTAAATACGTAAATTCTTCAGAACGTATTGCAGTAGTTGTATCTAGCTGCCTATTTGTTTGGATTTGAGAGCTTTTACAATGTTTGGAACTCGGATTTCCTATATTTTGATTCTAATGCTACTGATGAGAGCTTATTCCTTGAAATGTATAGCATACAAAATCCCCCATCACTATTCAACAATATTATTATCACTGAAAACTGAAAAAATCACAGAAGAAAAAAAAAACATCCTTTCCATTGCGGATGTCTGACTTTGGAGATGCACATATTTCACATGTATTTATAAATAAGAGGTATAGTATGATTGTCTTGAAACAGATATTCAAAATGTACATATTTCAAACGCTACCGGTTGCCTTGCGTCTTCCCTCAAATACGTAATACATAACCACACAATAAGACAAGCTGTAAAAGTCCTTAAATGTAAAGATATTCAAATAACAATAAATTTAAATTTAGAAATTTATCTAATAATGCACTTTTTGATCATTTATAAAACATTCTTTTTTAATTCAATGTGGAGACATTAAATAAAGGAAAAACTTGTGAAGGAATACCTAGTTTCAGTAAGTGAGACTTGTGACAAATTTCAGTAACTTTTAAACAGTTTTGGTAATTTTTTTGTGTTTTAATCAAGATCAAAATATATTCAAAGGAAATAGGTAAATTGCAATTAATTTTTGACTGATACTTTTGCGTACTTTCATATTTGATTATCTTATTTAATAAAAAAATAAATAATTGCAAAGAAGGTAGTTGGCGAATAGTCTATACATCACAGATCATGACGCCAGTACTTTTTAATTTTCAAACGGAACTACAGGATAATCATTGAGTTATTTACCGATCACTTTATCTATTAGATCAAAAGTAAACTTAAAATTAAATCATAATTCTTAAAAGATCCAAACATCGGAAGGGTATTCAGTTATACAAAGCCTCTAATAAATATGGACTTATATACTCAGGTACATCTGAATGGGTCAAGACTGTCAGACCATTAATTAAAATTCGAACAGAAATAATTAAAAGCGCCGATGAGCACTGAATCTCCTTCAGTTTTCAAGGACCCTGCTGTTTTCAGGAACTTCTACGCCATCCATGAAAAATTCGTTGTTGTTCCAGTCGATAAATAACATTGTTTTATTTGTAAAAACACTACCTTGTTTGCTGGATAAAAGAGCGTGGCATCAACGGCACATCTGTTAATCCAACGTATGCACCTACTACACTTTCTAAAGAAGATATTCTTGTTAACAACAAGTTCGTTCTGTCTTCGTTTGGTATTAACACCAAAGAAGACGAGCGGATCTTGCATTTTTTCTAGATACTACACAAGTGTCTATTTGTAATTGAAAACATTGTCCTTAAAATATCAAGGGTAAATTTACTTAACACCTATCCGAATGACCTGACTTCATTTCAAAAAATGAAGTCAGGTACTTCGGACGGGTATTAAGTAATAAACCCTACGATTAACATGGAGTCAGGTACTTTGGAGGGGTATTAAGAAATTCGTGCCTGATGATAAACAAGACTCGACATGGTCTTGTCTGTCCTCGACTTAACGATTTCTGTCTGCCCCTTTGGTATCTTCGAATTCCTTTCAGGAACTTTGGACTGGTATAAAGGAATACAAAACCTGTCGTAAACAAGACTCCGGTACAACGTAAAAGTATGGGCTTCCGGTAATGATATATTTAAAAACGCACAGTAAAAGGCGTAAATCTAAAATAGAAGAAGGAGAAAAAATCAGTGAAGAAACGCCTTTTTTTTTCTATTCGCTTTCTCAAGTTTCCCGCTACTATGCTTACGAAAAGATGATTTTTACAGATCACCACTTTTTACAGAGGCCACTGAGAACATCAGAATTCAAAGGACAATGACATACACTGTGCAATTCATATCGAGCTATCTGTTTGTCTTCTGTTGTTTCCAAGTACAGAGTAAGTATTACAAAATTTAAAATATTTGCATGTCAACTGTATTGCCGTTATCAGTATAAAAAAGCTGCATTGCAAAAAGGTAAAAAAGTAAGTTTCATTTTTAACAAGGGACCAAACAAGCTTCCTATAGAATATCATTTCTCATTTAACAAGGGTTCTGAGATCGAATCAACCTCAGAGGACATACAGAGTAGTAAAGAATGGTAAATAGGCTATTTTGTGTGATCCATTATTTCCGCTTTATATTTGCTATTTTCTTGCATGCTTCTGTTCTGTATAGCTATTAGAAATCAGATTTAGAATTCTATTCTTCATATTCATACTTCTTACCTATTTTGCTGTTATAACTATTTCACAAAATACAAATATTAGTCCTATGAACTCCATGGCCATTTGGTTGATTAACAGCTCGTCTTTAGTGTTCGTAGTCAAGATGTTCGATATCCGGTTACAATATAATGACAATTATAAGCACAAACTTCAGAACCAAAACGAGCTTAATAAACAGGAGTTTACAGAAAGCTATACCTAAGGGGTAACCTTTGCATCAGATGGAAGAGCCTTCGAAATTTAAGTTATTTTTATCAATTATGAACGAGAAGCTGCGAATGTCCTCTGGGACTAAAAGTCCACCTGCAGTGACAAACATCCATTGGTAGTAACAAATATATCACAAAATACCATTAACAATGTGATTTACAGTTTGGATATTTCGTTGATATACAACTAATCAGTAAAGAAGTAAAACTAATTTTAGTGGACACTGTCTTTTCAAACAACGCTTTAAGTATATTTAGTCTTTCTTCTTTTATCTCTTCAATCTCCATTGTAAAAATTATTTTATTTGTATGACGAAAAAAATATATCTGATCTTTACTTTGACCTGAGATTTTAACATTCAATATATGTTTATTTATAAGTCAAGCCTAACGATTTATGTTGTAGCAACTGACTCGTGTAATGCCACAGCAATTTTAGAATGTGTAAGAAAATTTCCAACGGACATCAGTGATATTGCGGCCGTCTGTCAGTAAGTTTGTCTGTCCATGAATTATTAGTTTACCTGACCGGAAAAGCCATGTGAACTGATCAGTGCAATCATTTTGCGTTTGTCATTTGTCGTCCGTCTAATTTATTTCATTTGCTCAATTACAGCAAAACGGATAAAACACGGATAAGACATAAGTTAAACAAACTTAGATTGTCTTCTCCTATAATACAATATTACACAATACAGTTTAGAGCTTGTAATTATCAAATTATGATATGTTACAAAATTACAAAGGTAAATAAATAGACTACATGGATGGACAAGGAAAAAAACCTTAAAAAACTGTAAAAATAGATATGTTTCTATCGTCTGTCCGTCGACCATCCATATGAACTTAAATATGTTCTGAACCTATTGATACCGAACTTGGTGAAAACGTTCTTTTGTCACCTTCTACCAAAATTGTATCTGGCGTTTCCGCCAAAAAACCAAGATGACCATCGTTTCTAAAAATATAATCTTACCATTTAAAAACGGCAGATATTTTTGAATCAAACTTAAATGTAATATTTTTCCAGATAGTCAACTATTAAAACTATATCCGGCCCCTAATAACCATGTTGACCGCCACAAAATTATTTGACCACTGGATCCTATGGAGAATTACAAAACATTTTGCCTAAAAATTCCTAGTTAATTTGAACCAAATTTAATTGTAATGGTTCCAGCTGGTCGCCTCTCAGAATTATATCAGAATTGTCGACCAACTCACCAAGGTGGCCGTCGCAAATGAACTTACTTTAGGATTGAAATCTATTATAGAATTTACTTTAAATCTCGTCTTGGAACCAAACATTGGTGAAATGGTCCTACCAAAATTTTATCCGGCATCCAACCGAGCAACCAATATGGCTGCCACAGTCGAACTTAGCTTTACTGAAAAATTAATTCAAGAATTGTTTTTGTCTGCTAATGGTGCTACTGTTGTGTCACACGGAATTTAATTATTGTGGTTTTTTTTATATATTCCTGTTTAATTTGTTACACAAGATAAATCATTTATCAAAAAAAAAAAAAAAAAAACTGAATGAAAAAAGAATGAGGCGAATAACAAATGACCTAGATTTGAAAAAAGAAAATCTTGTTTTTTTAGTGGTAAATTCTTACGTTGGTTCATTGAAAAACATTTTTTATCATGTAGAGCCGGTAAAGAAGTTACTGGTTGTCTCCAGCCTTATAAAGCAGACTGTACCGGCAATGTAGACCTAACTACATCTATAACTACTTTTGAAAACTCATGGAGCAGATTGGAGCCCTATTGTTCTCAAGGAAATAACTTTTCTAATGCTTGTAAGTAATATTCCATATTTTAAATATTTACTGTACTTATATCCCATATTCTTTACCCTTTTATACTCAGTGTGCCCACCGAGGACGGCCGGGGTATAGAAAAAGGCCGTTCAGTTCCTCCGCCTGTAGCATGTGTTGGTAAAGGCATTCGTTGATTAGAGCTGGACATATGAAATACTCAACACCTTAAGTAAAATTGATTGTCGCAAGTCTTCAAATTTTAGCTTTAAACGCATTTTTGATTGTTTATATTTGAAATGGACACAGATTATCTGGGTTTTCACAGTAGTTTGAAAATTCTGCTTTCCGATCTGATGTCGTTTCTATGAAATTATCATTAATTGTTCTATTTCCAGTATGTGTGGTTGATTTTGGTTGAGTATTGTCCGGTGCAAGGTCGAACATAAATCCTGGGTCGTTTTTTATTTCACTTTTCATAAGATAAATGCGGAAAGCTGCTGGGTTGTGACTCATATCTCACTGCTGTAGTGATCCACTTCTCCTGGATTAGTTTTGTAACTTTTGGTCGTTCCCTGCTGACGAGTCAAAATATTCAAGAAGGCTGTGGAACTAAGGATTTTTCTTTATAGTTTAATGTCTGAAAGGGTGTTGGAAAGTTCATAGAGTCGATTATTGTCCTTATTGGTTGATTTCTGAAGTATTTAACCCCTATCCACATAACCAGTAGGTCTCGAAGGAATTCGAAGATACCAAATGAGCAGACAGAAATCGTTAAGTCGGAAGACAAACAAGACGATGGCCAACAAAATGAAATGAAAGACAAACATAGAACACACAACACTAAACTGAAAACTAAAGCTGGAGTAACACAAACTCTACACCAGGATGAGCTCAGGTGCTCCGGAAGGATAAACTACTCCTGCTCAACTAGTAGCACCCGTCGTGTTACTCAGTAGTCAAAGCCGGTATATAGCCACAATCGATGTTAGTCACAACCGTACAGGAACGGATTTTTATTCATGACAGCCAGAAGATATCCATTGTCATCTGTCAACTGAATATTTCGTACAGAAATCATTCAGAATCGGAAACTCTAATTTCGTTGACGACACATTTGAAGCTGGCTTTCCAAACGTAGTATGATTCAGCCCGGTCATAAAAGTTGGTTAGCCGGGAAAAAGATAAGTCTTCCCGGAGTAAGAACTTGGTTTTATCCGATGTTGGTTTATCGATTCATTGTTGTTGCAAATGTTTCATGCGTATTCAGGATAAAAACAAATTATCAAACAGTAAATCAAAACAGGGTGTAGGCCGGGGAATTATCAAGCCAGAGGATGCCAAAAAAGTTTGGATAGGGGTAGGTAATTTAGCCTAAAGCAACAGGTCATAAACGACTGCTCATTACAAGCTGTTGCAAGCGGGTCTTTAACGTGCTGAGAGCAGGCATTATCCCAATACGAGACACTGCGTTTACGTTCCCGTCCGAGACGAGTTAACAAATTATACATTCCGGCCAACCAACGGAAGCCCCCTTAGGAGGTGTTCTACCCCTGGCTGAGAAACCGAGTTGCCTGTTTCTATACCCGACTGCCCTCGGAGGTTATCTGATGTTGGATGATTGGTTGGCGATGGTACAGCGGCCGGCGTTGTCGTCGATATTGTCGGTGGCATAGATGTTTCGTGTGCTGGTGCCATAATATTTTGTTGGAACGAAACTTATCCAGGCGTTTAATGTTGGAAAGTGTTGACTATCAGTGAAGTAAAGGTTCCTGTTGGCAAGGAATCTGACGTTTGTAATGATGAAGGTCGTGACACAAATATTTGTGTAAATAATCTTCGGTCCTGATGATAACTGATAATCGGTTTCTGAGTATTTACAATTTCATGAACATTTTGCGTTTCCAGTGTTTGAATGTTTCAAGTTTCCGGATTATCCTGGATGTTTTGGTACAGTTCAAACAGTCTCATGTTGATGGTTAACTAAGTATTGTACCCGTGTCAGTGGGTATTCACTTTGAAGGGGTAGGTGATAATCAAAGTCTTCTTGTCGGCTTCTTCATATTCTAGCAATAGAGGGCTTCGGCTTCCACAGCTTTCATTTGTGATTCTAGAAACTGCATTTGGGCTCGAAGTTATGTCTTCCTAAGAGCGTCCTCCGGTTGTTGGCGAGCATCATCTGCTTTTTCTTGAGCCTGTTGACGAGCGGCTTCTGCCTGTTTTTCAGTCTGTTTCGGCTCTTGCTAGTTTTTTGGCCCTTAACTTGACGGCATAAGCGTCTCTCCCTCAGCTTTTTAGACGAGCGGATTTTTGCATCCTCCTCAGTCTTTTGATATGCTATTGCCATTGATTGTTTGGTAACGGCTTGTTTTGCCTTGGCAGTTCGCTTTTGCTCCTTTTAGCCTTTTTATAGACGATTCGTTGAACCATAGCGACTTTTGAAAGCACCAAATGACGTTGACTTCACCGGTTTCGTTAAGCTCTTCCGCTGATCGTTTAGGATTTCTAAGGCAGCCTCGACTGTTTGCTGGCGAACGTGAGCCAAGGCACTAAAGGTGACGGAGTCATGGCACGTTGTCACAATTTTACTGTGATGACAGTGCGTTAACCAAGACAACTACGAAAAATCAGGAAAAAAAACTCTGATGAGAAAAGTGTAGTGGTTAGCGAATAATATTCTTGAATCCCATCCTGTGAAATACTAGCGGTTATTCTATGTCTCCCGATTCAAAGAGACGGATCACAATAGAGCATTATACTGCTTACAATTCCGGACAACCTGAGTACAACGTTTTTTGTGGGTCCCTCATTGCTGTTAGATATTAGTTAAAATTTTTATTTTTGTATGTTAAGTCTATGTCTTGTTTGATTAGAAATAAAACATTTTTCGCTCTGAAACACTCATTATGTTTAAAATAAAACCAATAAAACACCCGATACTTTGGTTTCGCATGAAAGTGAAACAAGTATCTTTCAGCCATTTACGAATTTCTTTATTACAGCGAAATTCAGATTCTTTCCTTTACCAACCAAAATTTAATTTCAAAGACATATAATTCGCATTTGCTATATTTTCATATTTGTCGAGGCAGTTTTTTTTGTACATTAGCTAATGTATATTAAACCCGAATGGATTATTTTTATTTCCGATGTGATATGATAGTCCATAAATGGTTTTTTTTCAGACTGATTTTTCCGTTTATTTTTGTTGTTAAATTATTTTGTTCTGATCTGATCTTTGATATATAAATGACCATTATTTTTGCAAAATTGTCATAATAAATTTTGGAAAACTAATTTATTAAAAATATTGTATAACGGTGTGAAAAAAGTCATATTCATACTTATTCTTCAGTTTACATGCCTTGAATTAAACAAAAGATTCAATTTGTATGCTTTAAAGTACCCGAAACACTTTCGATTACATGCAATAGAAATGCGTTTGACGTCCCATATCCTAGTGACAATATGAATATATGAGTTATTAAACCGCCTATAAGAATTTATCAACTCAGTATTGCCAAATATTTCCATTTTGGAATTCATAACAATTTCTGAAGCTATGCTCTACAGCAGAGAAGAAAGTAAAAATGTAAGCGTAAAACTAGTAATACTCAAAACAAAATTATTTCTATAATTAAATGGTTATTATCAACCGGTCAAAAAGTGCAGTGACTTGATGCATTGAGATTCTGAAGATGATGATTGAAATAAGAAAATAACTTGCATAGAAAAGGTATACCGCACATGAGGAAAGTTTGGTTCGGCTCGAACACGACGAGGATATGGAAAGAATATTCCGGATTTCTGACATTTCCAAAACTCAGAAAATTGATTTTAAACATAGATTGTATTAAACTGCAAAATCTCAATCGATGTTCAATTTGTCCTGCTGCACTTGTCAGTGCACTATTTATCGTGAAAGCAGTTGAAATATTGTTAAATAGTCACATGTATTAATATATTTTACATATATCTATAGTATAATTTCCTGTTGCACTTGTAATTCTTGTTGTCACTACAGTACTGTTGTACAATAATTCATTTATTTCTTATCAGATATAAATTCATTTGTGTGAACATAATCGATTGTCATTCCATATTTTGCGACATAGAAAGCTACCAGATAATACATAATACATAGAGAGCTACCACTTAATATCGTGATATTTTCAGGCAACGTCATGACCGTTATCGTGAGAATTCCTGTTCATATTTGCATGACTACTTTTACGTTAACGGGTTATGTATTGTGTAAATAGTGTTTTGTTTTTGCCATTGTCAAATTAAAAAATCTAATAAAACGCATTCAGTATTAAAACGATGCAATGTACACAAAATACACAATTGGATACAATATTATCATGTGATTTCATATCAAGAAAGTCTTCAATGAGAGAAATATTCAATGCAAAAATTTGGATATGAAAAAATGAATAGAAATGATGAATTACCGCTGCAACGATATTCAGTAATTTCATAGTTCTTGAATGTAATAAAATCAATAGCTACTTACAAAGAGGATAATGATCAAGTTTTAAAGACTGCCCTTATATGCAACCAAATATAGTTAATATCCTCGCTTGCGGCTCGGGTTATATCAATATAACGGTTCGTAACCTTGTTCCTCGGGCAGTCTATATATCTTGATATAGTCATCTTTTAATATATATATGTATTTATTATATTAATTATTTTTTTTGTTTTTATTTGCAGTGACTTTGCAAGTTTTCCTGTCTATTTTGACCATAGCGTTCTTGTTAAATTAGCATACTTGTATGTAAGTATATATCCTAAAATCAACATATGTTCTTATTCCACTGATTTTAGTATCCTAAAATTTCAGTAGTCAAATGGGATGTTCATGTATTAATTATTGGTAAATTTTTCTTTAATTCTTGAGAATGGAACATTGTCCTAAGAGGGCATTCCAATGACTTTCAATAAATATGGAATTTATATAATTATCAAAATACAAATTTATTTATAACCAAAACATAGGAAAACATCACAAAAGAAGCCATGAACTCCAAACAAATCAAAATTGGAAGCCAAACTGACCGCAGGGACAACTACTAAACGCAATACTTTTCGATGTCTTTCAGTATGTTTTTAGTGCTTACGAATTCAAGCAAATGCTGCACATTTTTGTAAAACATAGTTTCATAAATGTCATGTTAGACACGTCTGTCAACTGGGGTAGTGAATAGCCTCGGGAATCTTTGGACAAAGGCTTCGCTCCAGTGGTTTCAAAAGATCCTTGATTTTTATTAAAGCACTTAGTAGTTGTCCCTGCCGTCAGATTTTGCTTCCCATTTCGATTTGTTTGGATTTGAGAGCTTCTTTTGCAACATTTGAATCTTTGACTTCGTATGTTTCTGTTCTATTGCTTCACCGGCAAAAATGCCACGCATTTGACACATACGTGACACATGTGTTTCACATGCATGTGACACGAATGTGAATGAGACGAAAAATGCCACACATGTGACACGCATATGTTAACAAGCATGTTTCACATGTGTGTAAATTTACGCATGTTTCACATATGTTTTTAAGTTGGAATATAAATTGATTAAAAATAAGGTATTTGGGTGACAGTCACACACGTGAAACGCATGTAAAACACGCCTGTGACATACATGCGTGGAACGCATGTATCACATTTGTGTCACATGCGTGAAACATGCGTGACACGCATGTGACACATATGTGGGAAATCACATATGTGACACATGCGTGTCACGCATGTATCACATGCGTTATTTCACACACATGTGTCATATGCGTCGCATTTTTACTGATGAAAGTTTACTCCTTGAAATGTAAATATAGCATATCTAAATTTTCCAGTTTTTTTAACATTGATGATTTTGTATTATACATTTGATTTTTTTAAAAACACATTATAGGTTATTTTTTACCAAATTATTCCCATCGATTTTTATTGAGGCATTCCAACCTCCATAATACAACATAAAGTAAAATGATGATTTGTCAACATAAACAAGTTAATAATATAGCCATTTTGGAAAGAGTTAACTTGAACAAAAATATCAAAAGCAGAGTGTCATAAGTCGAAAGTCAATGTCTCATTGTAATACACGGTCAACGTTGGGTTTAGATTACTTTAACATTTCAAAGCTGTAGTAAAGAAGAAATCTGGCTACATTTCTGATAATTGTATAAATTATGGTTATATGATAGTGTTTAAGTTGTACAATATAAGTATAGATTTCTAAATTTAAAACAAACCGTTGAATATGCACGCTGAGCCTATAATAAATCTATTGATATTTACCAATGTATTTGAAATTGGAAGTGTACAACGGAAAAATAGTGTAAGGGTATAAACCTTTAACTATGGTTTTCTAAATTTAAAATCCTGAAAATATGAACAAATGAATAAATGAATACCAAAAATATTTGACAAATTCACTAAATGTTATCTATTCTGTGCATGGAAGTGGTCTTTTTGAATGTTGTTTGTGTTATAAAGCAGTGGTAAACTTAGTACCAAGATATACGATAAAAGAGACGATTTTGATTTTAAAATTATAAATTTTCCTTAC
>JAULBM010342278.1:2402-12529 GCA_032357055.1 Geukensia granosissima
TGATAGAAAGAAATTCATTTGGAAATTGTAATGACTGGAAAGCGGATTCGGATTACGACATAATGAGATCCTCAATAAATATTGTGGTTATAGAGATTATTTATTTATCAACACCGTCCGGCAAAACATGAATAAAATATGAAATCAAGTTATATAAGGTTCTTCAACCAAACTTTTAGCACAACATAAACAGTTCTCTATTTCTTTTTCGGCCAGTGTCTTAATTTAAATATATCTAGCAGTTCATCTGTTTACTATCTTCCCTATTCAAGCCATCAAAAACAGCCAGTCATTCAACAAAATCTTGATGTGCCCTGTGTTCGTTTAAACATTGCAACTTATGACAGATTGTTAGATGTCTTTTCCCGTGTATATCTGTAATTTGTTGACCTTACCCTGCATTTGTGTTCTTTAATGCACAGATGTAGTGTCGTCTACGAAAGAATTACGCTCAAACCGGTGCTAGGGGTCGTCTTGAACGTACAGTGAGGTGCGAGTTTTTACTCCATGTTGAAGGCTTCACTGTGACTAAAATGAAGAACAGCTATCAAAGCGCAGTCCCTTTACTTGGAATTTTTTTTGTACATATGAGATTTTTGTTTCATGAATATTTACTCCATATACCCCCTTTTTCATTTCACTAATATAAAAACTTTTTATTGCCATACTTACGCGTGAAGTTGTGCTCACCTGTGATCGTGGGATGTGAAAACAAAATTTATAATTTGTGAAGTCAGAGCATTGAAACTGGATCCAATACACAAGAGAATGCAGGTTATCTTTTGATATTTTCCAAATGCACCAAGTTTCCTGATGATTGTGTCGTATTCCATAACTGTGATGATCTTACATGGAAACAAAAGTCACGCAACTACAAATATTAATTTCATGTATTAACATAAATATGAGCTGTGGCATGATTGTCCGTGAAACAGCCATTCGCTAAACAACAGTAGAAACCAAACTTCTACAGCTCCCAATACGTTCTTCAACAATGAACCGGAGTACATACCATAACGTAAGCTGTAAAAGATCCCAAAATACAAAATGTGAAACCATTCATACATCACGACAATCGACCTAATCTATTGAAAAAAGATGAACGAATAGCAGTTTGCAAGGTACATGATAGTATTCTTTCATCAATTTGTAGAATTTGCTATATCAGCCTTCCATCAAACCGTACGTCACCTCTTCCTATCTGTCAATTTTACCCATGTTTACCGAATATGTCCTAATGTTTGTAGTCATTTTTCTGTGAAACTTTGTTACATATTAAAATAGGGGATGTGATATGATTGTCCATGAAACAGCCACTCATAAAGCCGTTTACGTGTTTTTACACAGTGGTTTAGGAAACCGATGGCGACAACAGAGACATTCATGAAGTTATTACAAATGTCAACGTATATTTGTTCCTTTTAACAGAAGTTTCAGTTGGAAAGGACAAGGTTCGTTATAAGGCACATATTGGTCCCTTAATTTTGCTAAAAAATGAAAAACTGGTAAATGTCTATTATTTTTTATCATTTGCATTGAATAATGTAATAGTCAAATATGCCATGGTGTTTTGTCAAAATGATAACAATTATATAAGAATAAGTTACGAATTATTTATGTTACCCTTTGGTATCTTCGAATTCCTTTTAAAGACGATTATTTAACTGAATTTTCACAACAAATTATTATTGTGTCACAAAATCTAAAATTTGGGCCAAATATGACTCCTTTCTATTAGATCATTGTAAAATGAAGATATCCTTGGGAACGTTTGTTATATCAATTAAGGTTTATTCCGCAATGGCATGTTATATAAATGTTCTTTTCATTTCATTATATGGGCTGTAGACTGTAAACCGCTTCTCCCCAGTATAAAGATCTGTGAGGAACAAATATTACAATCGATTTTCAGAGGAACTTTAATATTGTAATATTTTTGGAACTACATGTGCAGTTATGGAGGAAATATGTTCTGTGACAACACCAAGTTATTGAATTTATACTTACAGCTAAGATTAGTGCACAAACGATATTTACGATATTATCTATTTAACAAGCCACTGGCCTTTTGACATTGTTATAGAGGGTCTTGACGGCGAGCGCTAAATCCCTTTAAAAACACTGCTTATTTAATCTGAAAAGTTGCGTAGATATATGATGACCTCTGAAGTTTCGAATTCGAGCTAAAAATACATGAAAAATGCTGGTACAGCTGAACTTGGGATAAAATATTATAATCATTAAGACTTTTTGTTTAGCAATGAGTGCCTCAACCTGAACGTTATCAATAATTGTTGACACAATTCTCTATGCAACGATAAGTATTTACAAAATGTCCCGGGTTGGCTTTAAATAAACGTTTAAGAAATTACATAAAACAGTAAAACATGACCATATTCAAGAAACCGAAAGTGAAAATGACAATTAAAATTGTTGAAATTTTTCGCTCAAGAGCAGGACAGGAGTTAAAAAACGGCATCACAGCCGACTGGTCATGAAATTGCAAATATCCCTATAATTTTTCACGTCTTGTCCGCTACTGACAGCCAAAAGTTTTGTTTGTTTTTCCAAAACATCTTCCAACAATCAATTTGGTACCTCGACTATCAAAGCAATTGTCAAAAACTACATAGTACATAAACTTATCTAATTTCAACTACAACCGCGTTTTCTATTTCCATCTGCCAACAAGAGCTGAATTTAATTTAACATGACCAACAGAACATTCATTTAAAAATATTTTGTCTGTAACTACTGATCAAGTTACTTCGAAACTTTAAATAAATGACAAATTCCAGCTGAATTAGAACACTGTTAAAATTCACTTGGACATCCTATGGAAAACAACTAAGTTTTCATGGCAGCAAATAGAGAACTATATAAAAAACCTTCTTTTAAGAAACCTCTGAACGATTGCAACCAAATCTTAGTGGGCTGTCATGATTTTCATCATCTTGCTAATAATTACCGAGTTACTATGTCTCAGTTTCTGCCGAAAATGAAGTAATAGCAGGAAAGGGACCTATGCTGAACTCAGTTGTGGTAGTGGAGATCAGAGATGGTGGTAAAAAATGTTGGTTATTACAATCTGGGGACCACCGAATCGAAGTTTTAATTGACTCGGTAATTATTTTTTTGATAATGCCGCTTCCGAATGGAATTTTAAATGTAATTCTTCTGATATGTATTGCATGCGGGGGTCGGAATAAAAAAAAAATGTGCGCAAGTTATTTTATCTAGGTCAAACATCAGCGCTTCCGCCAAAAACAAAGATGGCCAACCCTCAACATTAAATCCCCGTAGAGAAGTTCAAGGGCAGATAAAAGTATGTAAAACTCTTTGGCACAGTGTAAGTTCTGAATCGTTAACCGCGCCGGGACTACTTTGAAACATATTAAAAGACAATACAAAAAACAATTTCAAAAGCTTGGAATCCAGGAACTCCTTCACAGGACAAGACTGGGATTAGGTGATACGAAAGGGTAACACCCCTTGCCATGGTAACACCCGTTGTGGAATCCTTTAACTCTAATCCGCGTTAACGTCATTCCGAGAAGATGTCAACTTATTGATACATAACCGGTAACAGGTCGTTAACTAGCTGTGCAATACTGATACCATATGGATCAACAAATTCATGACGGCAATCAAAGAATTTAAGGAGGGCCGATATTAACCTTGATTGCATGTAACCTTGTACCATTCTATGAGACAACAGCAATGCTCTCATTAGAAAATCCTGATACATAGAACAGGCAAGAGTGTATCGAATCGACTTTGGAACAATCAAACCATGTAGTTAAAAATACAGTAAGGCTATAAATACGAATTTAAAACGTTGATGAGGATAGGTCCTGTGGTTCACGGTAGCCCCACCTGGCACGCTATTAGGCATTTGATAATGGACATATTTTCATACAATCGGCAAGAAGTATAAAGGGGACATATGATCATACAATTAGCATGAAGTAAAAAGGCTTCAGCTACAAAATTGTATGATACTGAGACACAACAATAATCGTTAAAGTAAGTATTAAATGTAAAACGTATTCTGAACAAAACCATCATTATAGGTTACTTATAGATAAACATGTTTGTCAGAGCTTTACCCTTCCCAAACCTGGGACAGTGGTGTAAGAACTCGACATACCCATTTAAGTAAACTGCATCATATTTAACTTTTGAAATATAGTACATAGACAATAAAAAACAACCAGAGACAAAACGATGAACCGACCTCGAAGAATTACTCGCTTTTTCTGACACCTAAGT
The DNA here is from genome assembly GCA_032357055.1 of Geukensia granosissima. NCBI lineage: Eukaryota > Metazoa > Mollusca > Bivalvia > Mytilida > Mytilidae > Geukensia > Geukensia granosissima. Next base: position 6,675 of record JAULBM010342278.1, read on the forward strand.
CAAAATCCAAACAGAATTGGTAGTAAACATGGTTCTCTTAAGCTATGACATTTATCAAAACACGTCCCGCTGGATACAGTGTTTGATATTATTAGCTGCAAAAACAAAATAAGGAGTTATGGAAATGTCAAAAATAAAAATTATCTACAGCACTAATATACAAACAACTATTGTTTGAACACATGACACATATTTTTTTTGGTGGAATAAATTTTTTTCATAAAAAGGTTATAACTATATAACTATGTCTTTTCAGCTCTTTTCGCATTTTGAGCCTTATGTCAGTTAGTTACAAAGTTAATGGAAACGTATTTTGTAAATCAACTACATGACCATAAAATGCAAATTGATATTGTTATTTTGTTATACATTTATTGCAATTGTTTTCATATCAACAAAAATTTGACACATCAAAGCTGTGTTAGGCATACATAATTTCACATTGTAGTACAAAGGAACGATTTTAAAAATAAAATACCTATTATCACGAAAACAATTGTTCCGTTGATTTCAAATCAATTCATTTCATTGTCGTTTTGAAAAACAAAACTATATTTTTTACCACACCTTAACAGTATATGATTTCATTCTATTAAGAAGATTGACAGGTCACATATATTTGAAAGAGGTTTTTAGCTAATTACTTATCCGTGAGCTGTTAAAAGAAAACTGGGTAACTATTATATAAATGCTAGTAGCAAAAGTTTTCGATTTTTTCAGGTTTTTGATTCTGCTGCTCTATTAACCAGTTGATGTCGTTTATTTATTATTCATAAAACATTCATAGTTGGGGCTAGAATAACGTCATTTGATGCCAAAAATCAAAACGGAAAATCGAAAAACGTAAATATCAAATGTTTTATATTCTCCCTCATTTCGTTCGTTCGAATATAAAATATATCTTTCTAAGGGCAATAAATGTCATTAAGAGTCAATGTAGGAATGATACGCCCTATAAACTTATATTATCACCAGTTGTATACTATTATACACTTTATTCTTATTTTCAATATAAATCAATATGACCTGAAATTCCAAACAGAACCATCGAGTTTAAATAATACAGACATGATACCTCTCTGAATTGGTTATAGCGAGCGTTGTGAAGAACTTTAATTTTGAACGCACTGTTCATGTACAAGTAGCCAAAATCATGGATATTTATGATGTGACAGAACGACATAAATATTATTTAATCTGTCAAAATGTAACAAATAATGAAAATAAATATAATCAGATAAAAACTGTCAGATAGTTGTCACATTGAATCATAACATTTAATTGGAGGCCTTTAACAGTTTGCTGTAGGGTTTGTCAATTATTGAAGGCCTTGGGGCAAACGTTAGAAATTGGAAATTCACACGTTTTGGATGGCAGTCTCATAGACAGTCATACTATAGTTTCTTAATCTACGTTTATGATATAATAAAACAGCATATTAATAACATTGTAACTGTAGACCTTGACACATATTCTTAGATGTGTGTAGTTATTATGTTTTTTCCTATGTGACGCTGGAATAAGGACATTTAATGTCTTAAATTAAAGGTAAAAACCGCAAGACGTTGATATCAAATGTTAAATATCTCCCTCAGTTCGTTCGTCCGAATTATACAATCATATTGTGTTGTCCGTGTCATATGCTTAAATTTGTCCCAAGGTTTAAAAGCATAATGCACGACCAGGAGGGAAGTTCATTATGCCTTCAAACCTCCGCACATATTTCTGTATAATACATGGATTACATAATATAATTGTTATTACTCTGAATGTTTACTTCATTGTCAATCAAAGTGAGAAAAACCCCGACAAATAATTATCACGTGATTTTCTAAGACCACATTACAAACATATTACATGGATTAACGTTTAATATGCATTCGCATATTACATCAACAATATTTTACCTTTGTGAAAATATGTAAAAATAGTAGAATTGGAATTATAATGATTGATTCTTTTATGAAGAGTAATAACATAAAATAATTCTAATCAGAGAGAAATAAGTGAGAATCAAAAGTCTATGAAGTAGTACTCGCTATAACCTTTTATTATAACCAGTTGTATATCCATGCAATATACTTTATTTATATTTTCAATATATGAACTATTATGACCTGAAGTAACAAACCGAACCATCGTATTTAAATAAACCGACAATACACCCGTATACAGCGAGCTTCAGTGAAGGCCTTTACATGTACATGTAGCCAATAATCACATGTTGACCAATGCAAACTCATTAATATTCATGTAGTGACCAAAAATGACATAATTATTATTTCATCTAAAATGTAACAAATCATGAGAATAAAAAATAGAATTAGATAAAAACTGTCAGATAGTGATGTTATAATATATGAATAACATCTCATTTTATATTAAGGAACTTTAACATTTGCCGTTGGGTGTAGACTTGTGTCCATTATTGAAGGCCTTACGGCAACAAGTAGAAATTTAAGACTAACACGATTCTAATATAAAAATAGGTGATGTGGCATGATTGTCCATGAGCCAGCCACCGACCAAGTGACAGTAGAATTTTAACTTTTACAGGTCCCATTATGGCCTTCAACAATGAACCAGAGTCCATACCATAACGAAAGCTGTAAAAGGCCCTGAAATGCAAATTGTAAAACCATACATTAAACACGACAATCGACCTAGAAGTTGTGGGTACAAGTATGCGTCAAGGACAAATATGGATTCCAAAACTTCTGCATTATATCCGTCTGACGGTTTTTCTTGCAGTTTATGTTCTGTTCGTTTTAAACATTATTTATCTAATTGTGGTTTTAAGCGCTTGTATTTTAACAGCGTTGTATATATTGTTAGAACTCTACTTCCATTTCTCCCTAGCAAGTGACGGAAGTATAATATTAATGGTAGTATATGGGTACAGTCTGCTTAGTTTTTTCATGAGGAGTCCAGGAGGAGGCGGGATTGACGTCACCAGAAGTCAGTTGGACCGGAAGTGACGTCGCCGAAAGTCACGTGGACTGGAAATGACATCACCGGAAGCCACATGACGTCATCTATGATGTCACTGGACGTGCGCCATTTTTTCCCCGCGGTTTTTTGTTTTTTCCGGAATAGTCGGTTGTGTTCGTGGATGTTCGAGATCTCTCGGACGTTTTGGAGGTGAGGGCGAAGCCCTTGTACTAGGAGTAGATTTCTTCGCATGCGCTAGCGGAAGTGTGCCATTTTTTCCCGCGCTTTTTGGATTTATTGTGTTTTTCGTCAAATGTTATGTTTAGACTCTTCTCGGGTGTGATGGTATGAGGGCGAAAACCTTATATGAAGATTGGACTTCTGCGCATGCGCGAGTGTTCTTTTCATTTTGGTCGTTGTTTTCAAGGGAATATTACTTTTTGTCCCTCCATTTTTCCCCCACAGTTCCCTCTCATAATCTCATTTTGATTTCCACAGACATGACATCGACTTTTCACTATTGTCCTTATTTTTCTATTACATGTTTTGAAAGACATGAATAAAATGAGTAGGTCTGGCATGTTTCTGTCACACTTTGATTATTACTGCTGTCGCTGCTGCTGCTCTTTCGTTCCCATTGTAAGTATTCCCCCCTCTAACAATGGAAAAGAAAATCAGCGACATGCACAGTGTGACAGGAACATGCCAGACCTATTCAACGTGGCCGATAAAACATCACACCACACCACACCACGGAGTGAACTGAGCAATTGAGCACTGTTAAATGAGTCACTCACGACTAACTCAAACGGGTTTTTGGTGGAAAAGACAAGCAGCAGCAGCAGCTACAGAGCGAAATGAGCACATCAGCAGGGTTTAAAGAGTCACTTATGACTTGGTCAATGTGGCAGATACCACATCTCACCACACCACACCACACGGAGCAAAATGAGCAACTGAGCAGGGTTTAAAGAGTCACTCACGATTTACTCAATGTGGCAGATACCACATCACACCACACCACACCACCACATGGAGCGAAATGAGCAACTGAGCAGGGTTTAAAGAGTATCTCACGACTTACTCAATGTGGCAGATACAACATATCACAACATCATACCACATCACACCACATCACACCACCACAAGGAGCGAAATGAGCAACTGAGCAGGGTTAAAAGAGCGAAATGAGCAACTGATTTTCAGTTCTTTTTGTATCCTATATATAAATGCAGACAAGTGTTTTATACGTATAAACAAATAATAACAATTAATGAAACTCCCCCTTATAAATCCCAGTGCCTCATAAATAAACTATTTGAAATGTGTCTCTGGTACTAAGATTAGTCATTACTATTCTATAATTTCGGTGTAAAAGAACAACAAGGAAAAAAATAAACAAGTGTTTTAGAAATGAGTATTTACTTACACTAATGCTTTGCCGAATATTCATTCAATACTTCATACACACATGAACACACTGCACCATTTCGATAAAATGACTTTTTTTTTGCGAAATCGCCTATTGTTTCCTTTCGCAGAGATAAAAGTTTAAACGATATTCTTGAACATATAAAGCATAACAACATGTTTTTCAAAAAAAAAAAAAAAAAAAAAAAAAAAAACCGAAAAAGTGCGAACCCTGTGGTAAAAAATGTGCTCTTTGTAAATTCAAAATCTCTGGAGAAAAAAATTACGGAACATATGCAATTGAATATAATATTAAAGGAAACTAAACTGCAAAACCTCAAATCTGATATATCCAGTGGTCTGTAAATAGTCGGATAAAGTGATGTATGATGGACAAACAGGAAATACTTTTAACCCGCGCACGCTACTCAACTGTTCAATGATTAGCAAAAGAGAAACAAAAAAGATTTTGTCGCACGCCGTTTCAACAGCAACGGTCATTCTGTCAATGAGTTTTCTATAATTTTAATTGAAAATATTTTTGGACATGAAACCTATCGGAAAGTACGGGAATCCTTCTGGATCAAAAATCTAAAAACATTTACACCGGATGGCGTTAACCAACAAATAGACATATAACACGCTACCCAACTGTAAGAGAAAACTACTTCTTTTTCAATATTTCTTATTTTTATACGTGTACATCATTTGCATCTTCTCCGAAATCAGTCTGTCCTAGTCCCGCTCAGCACAGACCAGCGACTACCATATTATGACGTCGGCTAACTGTTAAATCGCACGTTACCTTGTCAAATCTTTATTGGTAATAAACTTCCGCTGAGGAACTGCGTGAGGCCGAAGGGTACTAAAATGAAAATGAAGTTTTTATACATATAAAGGTCTAAAATGTGTTACAACACTACAATATACTTCACCCACCATAATAAACATAAATTTACAAAACGCAACAAAACAACCACGTTTAACTTGCGTTAGATTAGTCAAAACAGACTAAAACGATTAATATCATAAATTAGATATTGGTTTAGAGATACACATTATAGCGCTCCATTCAGTTGTTTTGTTTATTTGTTGCAATATTTTGTAATTTTTAGTGTTGCTACAATGATATATTATACAATTATATTGTTTAAAATATTGTATTTTAAAAGTCTCAGGGGAGATTATAAAGTGTATATGTTATCTGTGACACCCACTTGAAATAATATGTCACTTATTTACCTTCGTCGGAGATGAGACAGAAACTGAATACTTAGGGATTTCTTTTGAAAATGAATGTTACAAAAACGATGATTACATTAACTTTCTTTGTCATGTATCTTTAATAAAAATAGATGATGTGGCATAATTGCCGATGAGACTGCCAAACGGGTTATTGTCAACTTAATATTTTTCTTACATGATATTTTGCTAACTATGTGCCACTAGTGGAGCAGGAGTTGCTAACCCTTCCGGAGCACCTGAACTCACCCTGGTTTTTGTAGGGTTCGTGT
>JAULBM010342288.1:0-12528 GCA_032357055.1 Geukensia granosissima
TGTATAGTTTTTATTATGTTACAGTTATAACTTTCCGAAAAATACCAGCAGTATTTACAGTCAAGGAAATTTTGCGTTAATCGCAACACCTTGCGCGACGTCTATACGATTAATAAGAAAGCCTTAACCGGGAACGAGCAGTATTCGATGACACGAAAACACATGCAACCGATCTGGTTAAAAACGCTTTAGTCAAGTCAGCGGCAGAACCATGAAATCGAATTGAGTTACCCTCGGCATGATTAATTTAAATAAATCTTTAAAGTCTGCAAGACATTGAATTTGAGTGTTGTATTCCTTAATGAATACTTCACTTTTCTATTGACATAATTTTGTGGAAACTTAAATATTGAAAGATTGTCCCTTCAGATACCAGTCTACCATTGATATATAAATGTTTACAATTCATTAAATGTAGTGGACTGGAGTGGTTTCAAGGGCTCGACCCACAGACTTGTCCCAACACGATCATCGGGTGGAGAATAGTGCAGCCCTCTCGTTGGAAAATACCAAGTCCTCTGCATATAAAAGATCCTTTTTATAAATTTTGAAAAAGAGAGGCTGATGCCGCTATTCAAAAGGCATTACTTTTCTGTCTCTACCCATTCCTCCTTTTTTCCAATGACAGATAAAATCCCTAGCCCTATTTTATCCAACCTTCCAAACATGAATAACGTGATCAGTTCTAATAAAACAGTTATATCTTATAGTACACAAAAAGCAATTTGCCACGACAAAATTGAATCAGTATCAAAAGTTTAACAATGAAATATAGTATATTATATATCGTTGGATTCTAATTTTCTGTAGAAACTGAAGCTGCAGTTAAAAATTCATTTTATCTTGAAATAAAAAATGTCCCCATAGAGTGGAATGTTAAATTTTTTCGACTAGGTACGTTTGCTTCATTTTGTGGGTGCAATCAATCAATGGTCTCGGGTAACAGGACGTGATAAAATTTTTATTTTGGGGGGTTTTGTGACTGATACAAAATGAAAGGACAAGGGTCGTTAAAGCCCATATTTGGCCCAAAAATTTGACTAAAAATTGAAATATTGGCTTATATCTATTAATTTATATTTTCTGTATTGAATAATGTCTATAGAAAGAAAATCCAACAGAATATTAAGTTTAATAAGTTCTACAATGGTCTAATGACACATAGAAAATGCTTTAAGTGTGAAAATACTAATTAATTAATTAATTTGATGCAATATTTGATACTATTTTGTCGATTTTAATATAGATTGCACAAAAACATCTCAACCAAACTTTGCACAATTAAATATCTATTACGTACAAATGTTTTGTTAAAATATCTTCGTGATGTTTTTGTGCGATCATATCTATTTTGAACAAAACACTTCCAAAAATGTTATATTCTGGTCAAAATAGTTAAATATACAATTTCATTTTGTCGAAATGCCGAAAAGTATTCAAGAAAAAGTAATAAATTATTAAAGGCGATTATTTACAGCAATTTCACAACAACTTATTATTTTGTCTCAAAACCTAAGTTTTGGACCAAATATGGGCTTAACGTACCCACTCCTTTGAAGAATATTAGACTGAAAGTATTACATTACAGTGTAATGTTTATCTATGAAATCATGCATTTTAAGACAGATTTTTTTACAATGTCAAAAATTTAGCAGAGAGGGGTAACGGGAAATTTGGGGGGTGGGGATTGAGGGAAATTAAATGTTAACTGGTGAGTTGCCGCATCGAAACAGAATTCCAAAGATATGTAACATGACATACTTCATAGCTAAACTTTCGATATACTGTGACTTAAGTAGTGGCAAATCTCGTTGTTGTACTTAAGTATCCTGGATCCCTGTGCAATGGGTAATTTGTTGAACGAACCTCTTACAAACACAACCCTACAATATAACTCCCCCACCGGATCTCTGAAGCATCAGATGATATAAGGTTAACATGAAATCAAATTACGTCTGAAAATTAACCTAACAGTGTTAGGGATGATTTTTGTACCTGCAAATTTTTCATTCTTCCAAGGATACAGAAAACAAGTTCACTCCAACAAAAGTAAAGCGCCACCTTATTTATTTTGTAAATATCTTTTTTAAAATTTGTTTTTATAACATGTGGTTTTGCGACCACATAGTTGTCAACATAAACTTCAATTTGACATGCGACAGACCCATCTTCATGGACGATAATGCCAGACCTTACCGGGCTCGGTTAGTGCGTGCATTTTTACAGCAGGAGGCGATTAATACGACAATTAAACCAACGCGTTCCACGTTGTCGCAATATTGCCGAATTGACCAACGCAATAGTGGAGGAATGCCGGATATTTCCACAAGACCGGCTTCGTCGTCTGGTTCTTGCAATGAGGAGATGGAACCGGGAACTTGAGGGAAATCGTGGTGGTTATACGCGTTATTATTAAATTTGTGTGATAAAGCTGCCCCATATGTTCATTTAAAAGTTCTAAAATTCTAAAGACCAATAAAACTGAAAGAAAACTGATTTCTCGAAAAATCTTTTGTCGGCATTCTGAAGTTGCCAAATTACCCCCCTTTTTGTTTTAAGAATTAACCAATCATACGTCTTGCTAATTCACCCAAATTTCAACCTAAAATTAAGCCTGTATATTAATATATAAAAGTGTCTTGGTATAAATTTAATTCTATTTCCATTTTTTACATAGCTGTAAAATGGAAATTATTATTAGAAAAAATATATGGTGGCGCTTAACTTTTGTCGGACTGTATATAAAATTTTTGTCGTTTCTGTACCAATGGATGAAAAAAGTTTATTGCCAGTATGCTCCAAAAATAACTTTTTTACCTTAAAAATAAATTTTGATATACACATAACTAGAAACTGGTGGTCTGCCTGAGTAGATGCATACACCCGTATTAATACTGTGAGCAGAGCTCACTATCTAAACCCCCCATAACAAAATAACATTTATTTCTTTGGCATATATTTTTCAAAAAGAAACAGAGGTAAAACGTGTCCTGGTGGACACAGATGCCCCCGCTCGGCAAACAGGAAGGAGATGGACGACAGATCTGAAAAGGGGAGACACGGTACAACTCACCATTATAATGCTTCAGACCAAATATCAAATCAATCCATCATACACAAGCGACTATCAGCAGTAGACACGACAGCAAGCTGGGCCAGGAACCCTGGCTATTCCTCCATTGTCGGTATAAATCTGCTATGCAATTATTTTCTTTAAAAACAATATAACGAACAATTTTATTCATCTCCTTCAGAACCATAGTACATCAAGTCACCGCATTTTTGACTGGATTTAATTAAACAAATAATTATGTCAGTTTATCACTTATTTTACGCTTACATTTTTCGTTTCCTCCTCTGTTCTCTTAGAAAGTAGCTTCAGACACTTATAAAAATTAAGAATTTATACCAAAATGGTGAACACTGACACTACTGACTTGATATATTTTTCTATGCGACTAATAACTCCTATATATAATTTCATATTCTCATATTCTGGAGTATGAGACTTCAAAAAATTTTTATTGTACAACTACAAGACCAAGTAAACTTTAGAAGTGTGAAATATTATTTCTTTTTCAAAATAAGCCTTTTTAGGACACGTTTCAATGAATTGATATGCGAACAGTCGGTATCATTCCCTTGACTAGCTATTGAAAACTGGATCGAAAAAAACATCTTAAACGATTAACCTAGCACTTATAACGTAGAAAACATTTAAATGGACCACTTCAACTCATAGAATAGATTACATTTAATAAATCTTTTGGTAATCATTTGTTCATATTTGCCATAGACTCCTGTTTAAGGGTTTTATACCCATATTTATTTTCGCGAGCTAAGCTTCCAATATCAGCTTTATTTGCAAATATAAATGGATATGTTACGTTCAGTACACTCAACAATTTATAAAAAATGCAGAAATTTTTTTCTTATATTGTAGATTTAAATAACAATCAAGACAGTAATGCTGAAGTGTGAATTTGCCAAAAATAGGGTATCACCATAATTCATACAAAAAACAGAAAAGTGACCTGATGATGTCTTTACGGCAATTATAAAATGTGAAAACAGACCTTATTCTTCAATTTAAACGCAAGTTTGACCGTATAGTATGCCAGTATATTAAACTCCTCAATTAAACGTCTTTTTCGGGTTCGGACACTCTGGAGTCCATACCATAACGGAAGCTTTAATATCATCCCTCAAAGTACAAAATGTGAAACTATTCATAAAACACGACAATTGACCTAATTAAATAGAAAATGGTGAACAATTACAGATGACTATAACAACGACAACCTTCCGGCACGTGACAAGCGCATCAAATGTGGCGTAGTTATACCATTTTGTTTTGGCTCAACCCTCCTAAGAGTTCAAATGTTGAAATTAATTTTTCAAAAACAAGCTATCTCAGTATTTCTTTAAGGACTAAATGCTCAAGTTTAATATCCGATTGAACTTCTCCAACCATCGAATCAAATGTCTTTCGTTCTTAAAACAGATCTCCTGTGCAAGTCATTATTTTGCTGCCCATTTTTAGTCCGCATCAATTGGCGTCCGTCTGTCGTCCTTCCGTCAATAATTTACATTTATGTTTTCCTCTCAAAACAAATGGGCCAATTTAAACCGAACATTGCTGGATGACTTTCAATGCCCCATTCAGAATTTTATCCGGGTCACGATAGGCTTTCAAAAATGATTGTCGTAACGAGAAATAGAAAAATTGTATCTTTAAAAATATGTTTCTCTGAATTAGCTGAGGCATTCGGGGAAAAACCTTGGTAGAATGGTCCTTGGGTGATTCTCTACCAAAAATATATCTGGCAACTAAGATGGCCGCCAAAAGCAAACATAGTTTAACCCTGGCACCTATAGAAAATTTACTTGTCAATTGGATTAAAACTTTAGTGGAATGGTCCTTAGTTGCATCCACAATGACCAACCAAAACCAAAAGCCAAAGGGAATATGGGACCCTTGGGAAAATTCACCTGGAAATCTTCATATCTGAAACTGACGTGTCAATGAAAACGAACCAAACTTGGGTGGAAATGTCCTAATTGGTTCCCTACCACAATTAAACCTTGCATACCAACCAACTGCTTATCCAGTTGAACAAAATTTTTGGTGGAATGGTACTTGTGTAGTCCTCTGGTATGACCACCGACCAACCAAGTTGGTCGCCACGGCAGAACGCAGTTTAACAATGGTCCTTCAGTAAAAATCATCTTGTTTGAAATTGCTAAACTTATTTTAACAAAACTTTTTTTGAGTTGCCTCTTGAGAGTTGTCTTTCAAAATTCGCGTTTCTTCTTTGCAGAAAACATTTCTTATAACGACTAAGGCGGAGTCATTGTCAGATGAGCGATGCATGCTGGGGCTTCTGATTATTCAGCGGTGGTCAAATCTGAAAATTATATATAGTTAAGAGTCTCTTATCCTCAGTTCTAATGACTGTTTAATCAAAGAAACTACTATATTAATATCTTTAGTTGTTGATGGGTTTAAAATTTTGCAAAGTTTTTCATATGACTGGAAATGTTTAAAATTTTCATCTTGTGAATTAAATGTTGAAGAAAAGATATTCTTTCTGTTATGTTTAGGATCTATTTTGTTATAGGTTTTACAAAATCTATTTTGTTTATATTGAACTGTTTGTTACATATGGACCATGAAAGTAACTAGTTTAGATAGAGTTTGAATGAGCTCCTTGTTTTTGGCCCAATGGTCAAAGCACGATTATTAAAGTTTTAATATATCTTTTCATAATACAAAATCACCAATGTTAAATAAATATGGAGAAGGGGTTGGAGCGTTAAGGCCAATATTTGGCCCAAATTTTAGATTTTATGACACAATAATAGGTTGTTGTGAAATCGTTTTTTAATAATTCAATGCCTTTTCTTATATAAGAAAAAATCTTCCAAAACCCTGAACACAATCCAAAATTCCAATATTTTAAAATTTGAAAAAGGGAAATTTAACAGCTTTTATATATATATATATAAAAAGCTTCAAATTTTCTTTTTGTCAAAACAGCTTTGAACCAGGTTTACAGGTTCCTAGGAGCATCTAGTTATGACTCGGGATCTCAAATTAGGGATAATTTACCACAAGATATAAACACAGTAAAACTGTGGCAATATTCAAAGAGAAATGTTTTAATTGCTTTCTTCTTCACACGAGTATGTAGAATTTTATTTATGTATTAATTTTCATGTTATTTAATATTGATGCTTTAATGTAATTGTTTCTTTAGGACCATACGGAAAACTAGCTGTTATGGTAAATATGACATCCTCTTGAAATAAAGATTGTTTATTTATTTACAAGCTTGCCTGTTTTTATAAATATACACCATGTTTTATTTTAGTTTACCAATTTTCATGAAGTAAATTATCTTTTTTATGAAAGCTATTAACTGGTTGCTTTTCTTTGTAAATAACCGTAGCAACATGAGACTGCACGCGTGTTCATGCTAAATATACTATACTTGATCTAAAATTTGGAAAGTCTTTTTTCCTTTTTCTTTTTCTAATGCTTAGAATATTTTTGCACTCCAGATGCTGGTCAGATAACTTTTTTTGACCAAAATCAGGGCCAGAATTTTTTTTTCTAAAAAATCCCAACCCCCCAACCCGAAAATCAAATGATTCGTGCTTAAGTAATATAGAAAAAGGAGATGCTGTATCATATTTTATGAGACAGTCATCCAAAACGTGTATTCACAAACCTCTACAGGCTGCCCTAAGGGGTTAAAGGCCCCAAAATCAAATGTGATGATATTCAAATAAAACAATTATCGGCTAAATAAGTTGACTAAGTCTTGCTAGACTGGAGGTTGATATTGAACAGTCTCAAAAATCGCTTGCAATAAATTCTCCACTGATCCTCTAATATAAAGTGGTATACAAAGTGTGAGTAGAAGCTTGTCATACAAAGAAATGACGGCACAAAAGTTTACTCGATGATTTCATGTTCATTTCTCATTGCTTTATATCTTGCATCCAATCCATAAACATGATTTTACAATAAAAGAACCGTTTGAAGTCCCCACAATATCATCATGAACCAGTAAAAAAAACTTAAATTTTAATTACTATTATTCATTTGTTATTATTTGTATTTGTCTCATAATAATTTACAATGAAACCAATCATAGTATTAAATTATGTTAATTGTTCAGCTCAGTACTGGGCGTCTTGATTGACAATTAAGAATTTGTATTTGTATTTGTATTATATTGTATACCAAATGTCATCACAATCGGAGCATTTTTGCATTTCCACGGGTCTTATGCAGATGCTTTTGAAAATGAATCGCATCCAGGCATTTATTATTACCTACAAATTCCCAGTCATTAACAAATAAAAGTGCTACCCAGGCGAAACAGTATGTACGCAAAAAGCCATGATATTTAACTCCTTAGTGCCTCCAACAAAACCCTCTTTGACAAACTATATCTCTGAAAAACAATCCAATCATTACTAATAACTTGTCAAAAATTACCGATGTGTGCTACAATGTGTCGATTTCTAATTGCAACTGATTTCCTCTGAGGTAGCCATCACAATATATGTGCGGCATCGACGTTTGTTGCGAGAAAATTTATGATATTTAGGCCCTGTTCAGACTAGGCTTTACTGAATACGGATCAATTTAAGCCAGGATACAGGTTACCTTTCGTAGGCGTTGTGGCTTAACTTAATCCGGATTAAAATTGAAATGTAGAAATCAATACACTAAAAGTAATGTTACTACTTATGACGTCAGATTTAATCCACGTTTTGCTTTCACATTACAGTTTAATCCAGATTAATTTAATTCGGATTAAATCAAAACATGTGTGAATGCAATGTGACCTAATCCACATATACCTAAGTTAATCCAGATTAACTTTTGTAGTGTGACCAGGCCATTAGTATAAAGAGCTGTAATGTCGACGACGGTAAACGAACAGCTTTGTTTATGGTGTGGACTCTGGTTTATTATTGAAGGTCGTAATGGGACCAGTAGAAGTTTATATTCGACTGTCATTTGGCGGATAGCTGTCTCATGGACAATCATGCTACGTCTTCTTTTTTATAAAACGTAAAACCTCTACTGTGTGATATCAAATATGACATAAAAATTGCAAACAGAATGGAAGAGCCCGGTTCCGTGAAACCTGTGGAAATACAAGAAAGCAAACACGACATAAAAATCTATTCTGGCAATTTCACGGGTCGTTTTTCCCTAACAATCTCCCGAGGGCCACTAGGGTATAAAAATAGGCCGTTCGGTTTCACCGATTGCAAGTAGAACCAATACTTTCGTACAACATTTGCGTTGGCTGGGCAGACCAATCCGAGTGTAGCTGAGAATCATAGCTTAATAACTCGGTTTCTCTGTGATACTTAGAACCTTTCCACTATGGGCAATAAGAAACATATCGTCACGCATCCTGTGGGAAGTATGCCACGCTTTCAGCATGTTATACATAAAAAAATCGCTTTGCAAAAACTCGTAATTAGCGTCCGTTCCTACTGGAATTGTAACATTGACTTCTTTCCACCTCAAACACTCTTTCCGGTTCGATAAAATTCCCACTGGTATAATCTCAGTATTTATCTTCAGTAGAGAAACATGTCGACCGAATAAGAATTTGAAGATACCAATGAGGCAGCCATAAATCGTTATATCGGAAAACAGACAAGCCCATGGCAAACAAAATGAAACGAAAGACAAACATAGAACACACATCACTTCACTGAAAACTAAAGCTGGAGTAACACGAACCCTACAAAAACTAGGGCGTGTTCAGGTGCTCTGGAAGGGTAAGCAACTCCTGCTATAATAGTGGCAACCATCGTGTTACTCTGTAGATAAAATCGGTGTATAGTTACAATCGATGTTAGTCACAAACGATAAAGGAACGGATTTGTATTCAAGACAGTGGGAAGATATCCATTGTCATTTGTGAAATGGATATTTCGTACCGGCCAACCAAATCATGATGGCGACTGAAAAACTTCCGGAATGATGGCAGTAATCTTTTATTGAGAAACCATTGGCTCAGTAGCTTTCTTGTCAGTTGCAACTCTCTATCAATAAAATCCTGACAGGAATCACAAGCCCACACTCCGTATGTAGGTGCGGCTGGAATGTTGCTAGACATTAACGTAAAGTTTACAATCGGAAAAATAAAGTCATCTCTCTTGTCGTAAAGTTTTGTTCTTAACCCGCCCTTACTGGAAATTTCTAGGTGTAAGTCTAAATAAAATGGCCGGCAGGCTAAAACTAGAAAACAGGGGGGTGGAATTTCAAAAATCTTCTCCTCTGAAAGCATAGAGCCAATCTTGGCCAAACTTAGCTTGAATGGTCCTTATGTGTTCTTTTACTAAAATTGTGCCCAATGATCCCGACCCCAAACAAAATGGCTGCCGGGTAAAAATAGAAAAAAGGGGGGATGAGTTTCAAAAATCTTCTCCTCTGAAACTACTTTGCTGATCTAAACCAAACTTTGCAGAAATGTTCCTTGGATGTTATCCTTCCTATATTTTGTCTAGCATTACTGCCCGCCTTCCTAGATGGCTGCTGTTCCAAAACAAAAGAAAAAAGGGTGTATATTATAAAAATCTTCTTGTCTGGAACTATTGAGCCAATTGCAAATTAACTTTGGTTGAATGATCCTTGGGTGGTCCTATTACAAAATTGTGTATAGCATCCCCCACCAAGCAAGATGGCTGCCACAACCAAACTTATTTTTCATAGGACCCTATGGGAAATTGATTTGAACATCTTCTTGTCTGAAACTACTGAGTCTGTTGCAACAAATCATTGATAGAATGGTCCTCAGATGGTCCTCTACCAAAATTATGTCCCGCATCCCTCTCCACCAACCAAGATGGCTTCCACAGCCAAACTTAGTTTAACATACGACCTTATGGGAAATTCACTTGAAAATCTTGTCGGAAACTACTGAGCCTATTGCAACCTAAGTTTGATTGAATGGTCCTTAGGTGGTCTCCACCAAAATTTTGTCAAGCATTCTCACCCACCAACCTAGATGGCCGCCATAATCGAACATAGTTTTTTATAGAACCTTATGGGAAATTCATTAAAAAAAATCTTGTCTGAAACTACAGACCCAATTGAACAAAGCTTTAATGGTTTGGTCCTTAGATGGTCCTCTACCAAAGTTGTGTCCAGCATCGTCCACCAACCGAGATGGCCACCACAGCCAAACTTAGTTTAACATAGGACCTTATGGTAAATTCACTTGAAAATCTTTTTGTCTGGTACTACTGAGCCATTGCAAACTAAACTTTGTTACAATGGTCGTTAGATGGTCCTCTACCAAAATTGTGTTCGGCATTCCTCCCCTCCTTATCAACTAAGATGACTGCCACAGTTGAACTAAGTGTCATGTAGAACTCTTTAAATTTTCATTGAAAATCTTTTGCCTATAATTTAACAGCTTGGTCTATTGGAACAAAAGTTAAATCAATTCAATATCAACTTTGTCTTGGCAATTGTATATCAGGTGAGCGATCGCAAACTCCTGGGAGCCTCTGGTTGTTGTAATTCTTCTATCGATTTTCAATCAGTCAGACACTTGAACGTTCCAACATTTGTAAAATTTCCTGGAGGACGCAGTATCTTTGCTATTCTTGGTTTTTGCAAAGTCAGATTTCATGGAATTTGCATTTGTTTAAATGTTTAATCATAATGTCGAAAAATCTGTGATAAAGGCGAATTCAGCAGGCAATGGCTGCTCCCTCATGTTTGTGTTGCTTGGCTTCAGTTTCATAAAACATCTCAAATTAAGATTTTCCTTAGATCTTTGAGTTTTTTCTCAAATGTTGAAAATGCTGTCATTTGATTGTTTCGTTTAAAAGATGACAAGGGGTATATGTGAACTCAAACTGAGATTTCTCATCACATGAAATTAAAGCCTGTTAATTGTTATTGTTAATTACACACGTTTAACTTTTGACAAAAGCAAATTGGAATATATTAGACCTTGATGCACTTGCAATTTGTACTCATTGTGACAGCAGATCCAGAAATTATTCATTATTTTTTACTGAGCAGGTTTTTATTCAAGTATAAACAGAATTAATGACAGAAACTGAGAAAGGTAAATTGCCGCTTACTCAGTCCTTCGTGTTTTCACATAGTCATGATTAAATGATAAAAATATTTGAAAATAATCAGTCTATTGCATGTTATAATTGATTAAAACTGTTTTTGTTAATAAGCTGACAACAGCATTTTTATCAGTAGCCCATTATGTATTTCCCAGAAAATCTTACTACAATACCGGAAATCGAACCCATGACTCTTTAAAACAGGAGTCTTCTATTTCATTAAAACTTAAATAAGGAATGAACAGGTAACCAATCTTTTGCATCATGAGTTAAAAAGTTATTTAAATACCAGAGATTATAACACTTATGTAACATGTTAGGGAGAGCGCTCATTATAAACATGTTTAATCCAGCCAATACTCTACTGCCTATTCAAAGCCAGAAAGCTGTAGTCATGTGGTTTTAAGTTTTTGACTTAAATATGCAAGATATAAACTAAAGAGCTGGGTATTCTCAGATAGCGCTACGATCTTCAAAGTAACAGAAATTTTATTCTTATGGGGCCTTTCATGGTGTTAAGTCTTTGTTCATTATAGACCGGAAGTATATACCAGTAGTTGTTGAAGTTAATTTGCTGTCTCATTGACATTCATACCACATTTCGTTTCGATTTTCCATATCAAACTGGACATCATTCACATGTAATCTACTGCTTTATCAGATGCTATGATAAAAGGATCGCATGCACCGTGTGGTGTTTTGTACAGAGTGACCGTCTCACAAAGCACTTTTAGCACTGGCAAGACTTAATTGTGCATAAATCCTTACGAAATGTATGCAACAAACGTACACATTAAAAGTCTAATGAGTATCGCCTGTAAAGGTGACAAAAAAGGGGCGGACTGCCTCTAGTGATCAGTGTGTCGGTCCCTAACAAATAGCATGCGGGCTGTTTCGTCAGTAAATTTTAAAGATAGACACCAAAATTTTTGAAGATTTTGGGACGAAAATGTCTGATTTTTGTCAAATTCTCCACTGTAAACCTCATTTGGTTGATTTCGTTTACGTTTGTTTCAAAATTGTGCGCAGTTTGGGTAAATTTAGCCTGTGGATCAAACCGAGATTGTAAAATTGGATCGTAAAAACAGGCTTATTAATGACAGGTTTCTAGGTCTTGGACGGGTCAAATACATATCTAATTTTTAAGCTTCCATAAAGTTTTTCAAGAAGTAAATCTACTATAATAACAACCCAAAAATTCAATTTTAACATTAGCTCCAATGGAAAACTGTCTATATTACAGTTTCTGTATTTCAGATGCAAAGCGTGCTAAATTCCGATTCATATGGGGTATAGATCATTATTTTATGGCTAAAAATAACAGAGCTATTTAACTTTATTTCTCTTATGATTGATGCAACTTATCTATTTCTTAAATGCATTGATAATTCGCTT
>JAULBM010342299.1:0-12527 GCA_032357055.1 Geukensia granosissima
CTTGTGCGCACAAGATAGTAACTTGTGCGCACAAGATAGGTAACTTGTGCGCACGAGATAGTAACTTGTGCGCACAATATAGTAACTCGTGCGCACCAGTTAAAATTATTTTTTTGCGTGGCACTCCAGGGCTTCCATAGTAATAAAAGTTTGGTCATCTTGACTAATTGCATACAATAAATATTCGCGAATCACGTCACTCCCGAAAATATCATTCTCGAGAATGTATCCTGTGTGGATTACACACTTATATTAAGGGAAGCAACTCTAGATCAGAGATTCAGCAATTTCCAATACAACTCAACTATATGCATGTATGGTTATTAGCCTTCATCTTTGGTGAAACATGTTGAAGAAGACCTTATTGTGTCCATTTAAACATTTTTTGTTTAAAATGTTTATAGATTTCAAATGCCAGCATGTCGATTTATAAGGGTTACTTGTCCTGTGTCACGTATCTCATTTTTTAATAACTTCCTTTGAATGAAATTTTTAAAGAATGGAAACAAAGTAATTGGCAAATCACCTTTTACACGTATTTATATTATCTTTCTCCAAAGAACAAAAACATTTGAATAAGAATTAAAAATGGAATACATTAAAATTTATTCCATATAAATATATTTAAAGTTTATTGTACCACTCCTATGTGCTGCACCTCCATGTAAAATTCTGGCTATTTCTATTCCTCCTGTAACATCGTTAAGCTGCAGTGTGATTCCCTTAAAAGAAAATTTGTATTTTTCTATGTATGTTTATTGATGGAAAAAATAACACTTATAAATAAAAAAATCATCAGCTTAACAAAGGTACTTTTGGAACTTGCGTATGTTTGCATCATGTTGAAGGCCTCATTGTGACTTCAGATGAAGAACAGCAATAAAAGAGCTATTGATAAGCTTTGGATTTTGTGCGTGCAGGTATGCCGTTTCGTTTTATACACCACATTATTTGATTATAACAAGATAAGTGGAATGGTTCCACATGACAAATTTGGCAATGAAGGCATTTTATGCTATATTCAAATAAGTAAAAAGAAACATTTTACAAATAATATACGAATTATTTTTATAAGATAATCACATGTGTCATAAATATACTTAGACAATCATTTTTTTAAGTTTTCATAAAACAGTATATTCCTAAAATAAATCGCTTGTTTGAATAGCCTCATGCTACTTTTGGAAATTTATTTGCAGAAATATTTGGTCTTCAAACTAAAAAGTGGCTTGTCCTAAAACATTATGCAATAACGACAAATGGGATGGTGATCTTCTAATATTCTCTTTTTAATATCGCTTAATTTGAAATGTTGATTGTGTTGCATAACTTCAAGTTCGTCTTGAACAAAAACATGTTATATAGAAGTTTCTCCTCACCATGGGGAAGTATTTGAAAAAGGCATGACGCTTACCTGCATCTGTCTCAAACCTATATCATTTGTATAAATTGTCTATTCCGGAATGGGAATAACTTTACTCTTATTGTATTTCAGGACACAATTGGTTTCTTTCACTTTCAAGAAATTAGAGTTAAACTGTTGAATTATTTTTAACTTGTACCTTGAAGAATTCTTGATATAAAATTATCGCAAGGCAGATTTTTGTATTAGTGTAATGAAACTTTGAGCATTGTTAAGATTTTTGTCGTGATTCGAATAATTTTGTACACACAACCATCAGCTATGTCTTAAAGGTTATTGTTTCTCTCTATAAAGCTTCCTAATCTGTCAATATAAACTTTACCAAAGGTTCATTACTCTTTACAAGCTGTACAAGTTTGATTGTTTCTTCTTCCTTGTCTGGTGATTCTTGTCTCGGTTTAACCATTTCTGGTTCATATTCTTTCCGTGCAATACTGTCGTGTGAATATAAAAGGGCCTAATGATAAAAAAAACAAGAAGGAGGCGCTGTTAAGTTCTCTTGAAACTATGCTAACAATCCGATTTACTATAAGGCTTAAGACTAACAAGAAATATATTCATTTTAGAGCAAAAGAATAATCTAACCAGACCTAATTATAGTGAAATGTAGTCAAATAATTCCTTGCCGATTGTGGTAATTATTTTTTTAAATCGGTTCCATGTTGCTTAGTTTTAAAAATATTTCAGTTTACAGTGCGCCAGCCAGTCGGCAATCAAGTTTGACTACCTCTAACTATATATCCAGTATTTCATATATGGACCAACGCAGTTATATTGTTAAACAGAGTTTCTTTGTAATAGAATTTTAAATTATGTCTGTTCAGAATTTCATGTTATATTTTTAGTAAAGCATATACGGACGAAGTTTTTTATGCAGTTAAAATATGTACGTTTTAGGAAAGTATTTGGATTTACAGTTTAAGAGTAGAATTGTACCTTTAAAATGTTACCACGTGACAAGACAACCTCAAACAAAATTCTCTAAAAATGTTTCAAACTTTATACAGCTGAGATTCTTTGTTAATGTGTGGATTTCATTCGATAGACTTTTTTAATGCTCGAGTGAAACAGGTGTCTGACATTTAAGTAAACTTATCCTCCACTTTTACTGTTTAATAGAAATTTTAGATATGGTTTAATCTCTAGGAATAATAAAGTTTAAAATATAAGACATGTATTTTTGCAGGACTAAATTTTCAACTTTAAGACATGATCTATTCTTGCAAGACTATTTCGTTATTTAAATCAGCAAAGAAAAAACAACAATTACAAAGAACACAATATATATCATTTACATAGAAGTACATTTTATGTGCAACCTCGTTGTATTAAAAGTACCTGCATATGTGGTTTTGATAAAATCGATAGTAATTCCTCAGCCTCTGCTTTCTCTTTATAATGCCTCAACACACAATATGTCTGCAAATATACAGAAAAATATCATTTGAAATCAAAATACAGGTTTACCAATGTTGTCTATAGGTGGTGAAGGTTTCAATGATGTAGACGTATTTCAAGTAGTAACCCTCTCATCAGCAATATTAGAATTAAAAAAAATCGAACTTGTTCGTAATTGTTTTGTTCCTTTTAATTTTGCACTTTTGATCTCTCGGAAGGGTATTGGCTCAAAAGGACCATTTCTAAAATCAGTTTAAGCTGTCATAGTTAGTTAGATCTTATATAGCCGCATTCATTCTGCTTTTATCTGATTATTTTTTCAAAACAACATACAAAGAAACCTAGATTTAAATGTTCAATTATTCTTTCAAAAAAACAAGCATGCTTCCAATAAAATAGAGTAAAGAGAGGTAAATACAAAATTACCAATGTTGATTGAATATGGAGAATTTTCGTATTCTATATGTAAATTTCAGGATGTAATCTCTCATCAGTAGCATTAGAATCAAAATATAGGAAGTCCAACATCCAAATATGGCAAAAGAAGCACTCAAATCCAAACAAATTCAATTGAAAATGGAAAATTTTCAGGACAGTTTCTTAATTCTTGTCCTAAAGATTATTTGTTAGGAGACAAGAATAAATATCACAATTATATTTTTACCGTTACTCACATTTGCAGCCAGAGCAACACTTGATTTCGTTATGGGTCGTAATCTTTGTGACGTCACAACACACAAACGTCGGTATATCTTCAAAACAGAAATATAATACATTAATACTCAAAACACATGGAATTTATGGAATGATCATTGTATTAAAGGTGAGTGTAGGAGTTTTTTGACAAATATTAGTTAGACTTTAGCACCACCCAATTTCAAGTTCATAGTTCCATCATCTTTAACCTTCTCAACAAAAGCCAACAGCTATGAAACTATGTAATACTGACAAAAATGCCAAATTATTAAAAACCGAAAAACTTTACTTACAATTTAAACAAATATTGTTACCTCTCCTGTAGCAATATTTCAGGACAATTTCTAATAGTAATGTATTTTTTCCATTTTGTCATAAGAACTTCTGTAAAATTGAAAAATATAGCCTGAGTGTCGACAAACATTGCAAAATATGAGCAGACCTTTGCAGAAAAAATAGAAATGTGTTTATATTGTATTTCGGGAGTTATGACAATTTTGTACTTTTTTACAGAAGTTATCAGCCAAGTAAAAAACGGACATAAAATGTGTTTCAATCTCACATACATAACACGACTGTGTAGCGAACGTTCTTTAAATTGGGTCAATGATAATTTCTTTTAGGGAATTACTTGTTTTATGAAAAAATAGTTTTTACATGCAAGTTTGAATTAAACTATTTCAAAAACTGTGTGTACTTCAAAAATCACAAACGTTCATTAAAAAATCGAAAAATCGCTTAATTATTTTTTTTCTCACAAAGTTGCCTTGTATTAATTTTGGTTTATAATTCAGTTTCAGAAATAAACATTTTAAACATATGGCCAATATGAAAAAAAAACTGTAAACATTGTTAGAAATGCATTTACTGCCACGTCGACCGAAAAAGATAAGAAGACTGAAATCATCCGTTGACATACTTCTGAAGGCTTTCAAAGACACGCATCAAATAAAAAAACACACCAAATTTTGGAAAAATACTTCATCCGCTGCAAAATTGTATACTTGACTTTTCAAACCCTTTTATAAAAAAGATAAATGCTATGAAAAAATGCTACCAGAATCTTTCGGAGTACTTTCACAAAAAGGATAATCAGAATCAGGTGAATTTTAAGACAGTGGGTCTCAAGAGCCTGTATTCACTCATCTGATATACAATTTCCCAGATAAAGTTGATATTGAAACCATTATTAATTTTAACTTTGGTTCCGATAGAGCAAGGTGTTTAAAACAAAAATATATTTTTAATAAAAACCGATAACGTCCTTAAATTAACCAAATTTGAGTTAATCGGCCATCATTTTTGTAGGTGGGACCATCGGAAATAATACGGAATGAGTGAACACTCCACCAGAATTGGTTTTCAAAGAACTTTCTATAGGGCCCCATGTCTAAGTTAGGCTAATATAGCAATCTTGGTGTGCGGTTGGGGTCAACGGATACAATTCTGGATAGACCCAGCTAGTTACCATTCCATCAAAGTTTGGTTCCAATAGAGAAAAACAGTTCCAGACGAGAAGTTTTCAGATGATTTTCTCATAAGGACCTATGTTAAGAAAGTTATGTCGAGGACGTCATCTTGGTTGACGGGAGTGGTCACGGGATACTTTTATGAAAGCAATCCACCAAGTGACAATTCATTCAAAATTGGATTGGCTGTGGTGGCCATCTTGGTTGGAGATCGGGATCATCGGATACAGTCTTGAAAAAAATATCACCTAAGGTTTCGTTTCAATTGACTTAGAAGACTTTTTAAGAAACTACTCACCCAATTTTCATTTTTAGTTTATTGATTGATTGATTCTTGTTGTTTAACCTCCACTGGCAAATATTTCATGCACATTCAGGAACGAGAACAAGTTATCAAACAATAGATCATAAAAGTGGCTGGCTAGGGGATAACCCGAGGAATTAAAATTGCCACAGGATGCCAAATTGGGACTGTTTGGGTAGGGGCAGGAAATTTTGCATAAGCAACTGGTCACCTAAGGACCACGGGATCTTTAACCAGAGCTGAGAGCGTGGCATTCTCCCAACACGGGGCACGGCGGTCACGTTCCCTGTCCGAGACGGGTTGAGAATTTATACATCCCGCCCAACCAACAATTATACCTCCTGCCGGAGAAACCGAGCAACCAATTTCTTTACCCAGGTTACTATCGGGGTGGTTGAGTATTTATACATCCCGCCCAACCAACAGCCCTTTAGCAGGGTTATACCTGCAGGTGGAGAAACCGAACGACCTACTTCTATACCCCTGACGCTTTCGGGGGGTTCAGTTTTAGTTTCATGTTGGTTTGCCAATCGCGACCGCGGATAAAACGTTGAAAGAGGCCAATTTAAAGACCATTCTAGCAAATTTTGCTACAGATTGGATTCTGTGGTTTAGAGGAGAAGATTACAATGTGAATTATTGAAAGAAGATGGACTACGGGCTCTAAGTGACCTTTCAGCCATGTGCGAGTTACAATTTTTACAAAATTCGTTCGTGAACATTTTTTACCCTTATTTCAAAAACCGTAACAAATGGTCAAGACGCATATATATTGTAAAGTTTGCTTTTCTATGAAAATATACATTTGCACATGTAAATACATTACGTTAAAGTTCAACAAAAAATCTAAAAACACAGACATCACAAATATTGGATTGTCGGCTGAAAAAAAAACGTTCCATGAGGAATGTTGAGCTTTACTGATATTCATCAAAATATTTCTTTATTGCTTATTAGATACGAAAAATGAGGGTGATTGGCATGGAGACCCCACTCCATCCACGAGAAAAAAGGAAGTGTAAATATACAAATTATGTATACTAGATAAGGAGAACGTTCATTTTTTATACTGGTTGTTTTAGTTTAAACGAATTCATCTTTGAATACTAATTAGCGTATTTTATCTAGATTATCAAGGTTGATTAAACAACATTGATATAAGTAATATTCTATATCGTCTCATTACTGATCGATATTGTAGGATGGTATTGGTATATGATTCATGTAGACAGCTTGTTAGGGCAATATTCTCTCGTTATCTGAGAAATTGCCGAACAACGGAACATTATTGTTTTTTTAATCAATGGTAACCTATCAAAACATATTTTATATAGTTTAAATTAAGGCCAATGCAGACAATAATTTACTGGTAGCAAGCATAATCGCTGAAGTATCTGCTGTTTATTTCACCCACATTAGAAAATAAGGTGTATTTTGAAAGACCAAGAGAGGAAGCGAAAGAAACCGAAGGACCAGACAAAATGGGAAAGTCGACAGACACGGCAATCTCGAGAAACATGGCATATATACATATTAAACTTGAAAAACAAATCTATGAACAACGCGGACCCCTCCAAAAACTCAGGTGGTCCTGTTAAAGTAAAAAAAAACTTGTTTAAAAGCATATCGTCCAGATTACAAGAACGTTTTTGGTAGACTTCATACAAGTTTAACTCTACTTTATTGCCTGCCTGTTCCAACATTTTTTACCAAAGAAAGCAAGGTAAAAGGTCTAAACTGCTCACGGAAAACTAAGTGGTATAACAAAAATCTAAGAGAAAGAAAAATGAACTCAGATGCTCATTCACTGAAGTTACTGCATGTAACTCTTCTAATATAAATAAGTTATGTGATTTTTACAGGTGACAGGACACGGTACAAAGGAATTATACCACAATTAGGATGTTTATTATGTAATGAGTTTATCTAACAATCAAAGTTTCTTCTTGAACAACTTTATTATTTTGTATCAAGATCGTCATTGTGGAGAAAATAAGCAAATTGGGGCTTTTGTACAAATACATGCCAAATGTTAGAAGACATCCTTACAAATTTTGAGTCATCATAGTATTGTAATATATAAACTAGAGACGAACATAATGAGATTTTAACTATTCCTTAATTATTTCGCTTCAAATTCTCCAAGTAAAACCTTCCGCTTTTTAATGGTGCTATTTATCTCAAGTTCTATCATTTGATATTGTGGTTAAAAGTGAAAAACATAGTTTTTATGTTAGTCTAGAAAAAAAATTAAAGCCATAGATAAAAACAAATATCTGTCTTTATTTAAGCCTTTGCAATTATCATTCAGTAGATTTGTTTCCCGTTTCGTACATTAAGTCCCGACATTCGTTTAATTTCTGGGAAAGAGTGAAGATCTACTTCATTCACCAATACAACAACCCATATGATAACATTGGTAATTATAAAATGTATGACTTATTATGTATTAGATACAGAAGCACTTAAATTGTTGGAAAACCATCTTAAGTCGTTCTAGAATGTAAACAGCAACAGCATTTAAATCCACTATTCAATGATGAAATAATATTCAAATAACATGATGAATAAATAGCGATGAGGAAAATGTTTTTACGATCAAAGATTGTCCAGTCATGTAGTAGTGTACCTGAAATACACCATTAAAAATTTTATTTTCTGTGGAAAAAAGCTATTCTAAAAGTCTTTTAATAATCATGTTCACAGTTGCAGAAGTAATATTGTACACATCATCATTTCATTATTATCTTATTTACAGAAATTAAACGAATGCCGAAGTGATGTTGTAGATATTAGAATTATTACTATACCAGAGATGACTTTCGAGCTTAATTATATTTCATTTGAATTTTCACCTTAGTATTTATATTGAATCAAAAGAATGAACTATCAAACAGTTGACGGTTCATGTTTTACACTATGCAATAACGTTTTACATACTATTAGCTGCCCCTGAATTTCTCTATTGAGATTTAACACTGAGGGTTGGCCAGCTTGGGTTTTGGTGGGATAGCTAAAAGTGACCTAGAAACGGATAGTTTTAAAAATTACGCACATTTCTTTATTCAGACCGTCAATTAGGATTTACATAAAAAATATTTTATTGAAAAAATATGGAATATATGCCACAAAGACACAATCCACATCTTTTCTGGGTTGAACTGTGCATAATTTCTCGTTAAGCTTTAGCCTTAATTCACTAGGTTTCCGTGGGGGCACGAAACAATTTCTTAAAAATAGTGTCTTGCATTTCTCTTTCTTATCAAAAAGATTTTTGATGACAAAATACAAAAATCAACGATTATAAATGCCTTAATTCACTGCGTATGAAGACATTTACTGCAGGTGGGCAGAGAGGCGTCCCAACCGTTTTGCAGAAATTTTGAGGTCAGACAGAATTTCATTCAGGCGCATCTGAAAGATTTTTGCACGTCAGTTTTTAATTACTTAATTATTACGAAGCGTTGACAATGTGTATTCCCGGTCTCGTATTAAAGCGTGCAAAGAGTCAATCCCGGCAAGCTATGACTAACAATGTAAAATCCACGTACAGAATTAAAACTCGGTGCAGCTAAAGATACACCGTGATAACTGAAAAGTATTATGGGAACTTTTTTGAATTTTTTCAATCAACAAAATAAACACTATTTTATATCATTACTCTTCATGTAGGACTTTTTCATAAGATTTAAATTCTATTATTCTTGCATATTTTTACAAAGGACAGATACTTTTGATATAATATGCGAACGCATATTAAACGCTAATCCATGTAGTAGGTCTTTGAAAAGTCATGTGATAATCAATGGGCGGGGTTTTCTCAATTTGATTGACAATGACCTAAACTTCCGGGTCGTGCATTATGCCTGCAAACCTTTGGACTTTATTATTTTTCAGTCTGACATATTCCTTTTCACATTTTATTGCGACAACAGCACATTGATGGTTTCGTCCTGAAAGGATGTCACTTTAGTCATTGTAGTAAATGTATCCCTTGACTCCAAGACAGACTGATCCATGATTGTCAATATCCTCAAATGGGTTGATGTATTATAGTGAAAGCATTAAGTAAATCTTCTACTCCTCCTCGGAAATTAAACGTATAGACAGAAATCAATGTCGGATCGGTATTATAATGCAGACCGAAATTATTACTTTACGATCTACAGAAATCAGAAAATCATATTAACGTTCTGGGGAGATATTTATTTTCATTCAGCTTTGATTTATCCGAAATGAACCTTAATTGACCCTATGACTGTTATTTATTTTCGACTGCAATTGGTAACATATCATATGAAAAAACTTTTTCTTGAATTGAGGTGTTGAATAGCAAGGTAACACATATCATTTTGATTTTTATCGTCTATGGTTTATGTCTTAAATCATTCAAAATCCCCAAAGTCACAATATGGACAATTGCAATATTTTCTCTGAATAGCTGAAAGGTTTAAGATGTCAAACGGAAATAGTGTTCAGAATGTGCTGCTGTATGTAAACCTTACTCCATAGAATGGCTTTTCGGAATTTAAACCTTTATCTTAGGGATATTTTACTTATTGTTTAGTCAAGAAGTAAACCCAGTGAGTCGTCCAGTAAAATATTAAAATAAAAGGACTGCCTTACCAAATACTTTCCAGGCACATAAAAGAACTTCCAATTGTTTTTACTTGTATAATTTGTTGGACTGAGGTGAGAAAGAAATTTTGCAGTTAAATTTTAAGTTAGATTTTACTCTATTGGCATTCTACTTGGCTTTTTTTTTGTAAAACCCCGCCAGGACAGTTATCAGCCTTTTACATAGTAAATCTCATATAGACTTTTCTTTGGCTCCAGATTCATTTACCATTGAAAATAATATAAAATCGAAAATATTTTAGGACTCACCAATATACATCTATTTGCAAAATGTTATTGAGATTTAAAAATGATAACATCTTTTACTTTAAAAAAGTAAAAGTTCCAGGCACATAAAAGAACTTCCAATTGAAAATTTTTGTTTTTACTTGTATAATTTGTTGGACTGAGGTGAGAAAGAAATTTTGCAGTTACATTTTAAGTTAGATTTTACTCTATTGGCATTCTACTTGGCTTTTTTGTAAAACCCCGCCTGGACATTTATCTGCCTTTTACATAGTAAATCCCATATATAGACTTTTCTTTGGCTCCAGATTCATTTACCATTGAAAATAATATAAAATCGAAAATATTTTAGAACTCACCAAGATACATCTATTTGCAAAATGTTTTTGAGATTAAAAAATGATAACATCTTTTACTTTAAAAAAGGCATTCCATGAGGTGAGGTTTACAGAAATGAATAATGTTTTGAACGTGAAAAATAAAAAAAGCATCTGTTAAACATGATGCAAATCTCAATATTTATGAAGACGTCTGACGATGGAAATAAGAAAAACTGTCTAAATGTTGTTGCTGTTATCGTTTTCGAGCTTTTAAATTATCCTTAACTTGTCTTTGTAAAAAAGTGATTGATATTAGTGGGTGAAAAAAAAACATGGAATATTAAAGTTAAGTCTTGACATTTTCGTATTAAATATTTTGATGTAATTATGTGTCTTAAGAAAACAATTGTTTACGCAAAATTGACTTTTGACCGTTTTGTTCATAAAGCACGGTAATATAGGATTAATTGGTTGGCTGGGACCCCAAGTTTGTATAATACTTAATGTTTGATATAATTTATTCACCAGCCCAGTTGTCAGACTTGTCTGACATGAAATTTATCCAACAATGTGTTACATAAATTTGCTGCATTAGAAAAAATTCTAAAACACTGAAAATACGGAAAGGCCTTGAAAAGTGTAATACTTAGTATGGGTCCCTGCCGTCGGATTTGGCTTCCCATTTTGATTTGTTTGGATTTGAGTGCTTCTTTTGCTGTATTTGAATATTTGACTTCCTATGTTTCGGTTCTAATGCTACTGATGAGAGTTACTCCTTGAAATGTACATATAACATACCTAAATTTTCCATATTTATTTAACATTGGTAATTTTTTATTATAAAATTGTTTTTGTGTCTCAAAATTTCACATATGATTATGTCAAGTAATTTTCCCTAAATTTTAGTAACAAAAATGTCTTCCGTGAAATATCAGTATTGAAAAGTCATGTTTGCTTTGCAACATGCGACTCGACTATTGCATCTCTGATGCTTTTTGATTTTTTAGCTTATATTCAAGAATACTCATTAGCAACTCATAAAAATCCAGTATATCTGAGAATCTTGAATACACACTGTTAAATATTCACTCACTAATCTTCAATGATTTGTGAATTTAAGTTGAGTTCTAAATAATTTATCATTATATTATACTGAACCGCAATAAGAACGTCGCACTAATATAAATCGTACGTAAAATTCATATACACATTTTTTTTCTAAAAAAGTCCATTGTCTATAGGTTATAAACATTAAATTATCGTCTTATTTAATCAATTTAACAGAAATTAGATGTTTTAATCACATGAAAGTTAGTAACTGGTATGCCCGCCAGCAGCAACACACCTTCTGTACATGGAGTTAATCAAACGAATGCCATGGGAATCCGTGCCTATACCCTCTGATACGCCAACGAAAGTTCAGTTGCAGTTGTCGGTCTTGGCTGTTCTTCATTCAATTTTAACTGAATGTGATCCCATAAATACTCTTTAGGGTTCAGATCCGGACTAAGAGCTGGCCAGTTCATAACAGTAATGTTGTTCTGTTGTAAAAAGTCTCTAGTAAACCTGGCTGTATGCACACGCGCTTTATCCTGCTGGAAAGTCTTGTTCTGATGTTGGGCGAAATGCGGTACAACATGAGGTCTAAGAACTCGGTCGATGTAACGAACCGCAGTAACACAATTTCCTCTTCCTGGGCCAAGATTTTGGTAGATGACTGGACCAACCTTTGAATGAAGTCCAATTCCGCCCCAAACTATGATGCTTGGACCACCCCAGGGATCTCTTTCCAACATGCAATAGTCGTTGAATCGTTCCCGTCTCCTTCGCTAAATTCTTGTCCTTCCATCTTCGGTTGAAATGCAATATCGGCTCTCATCGGAAGAGACAACATTCCGCCATTGCTGATTTAAACAATTTCGTCTCTACAAGGCCCATTGAAGACGTGACTGTCGGTGTCTTTGTGTCAGGACTGGCCCTCTGGCAGGACGGCGACATCTTAGGTTATTTGCTGCTAACCTACGGCGGACCGTGTCATCACTTATTGGTCGCTG
>JAULBM010342310.1:0-12527 GCA_032357055.1 Geukensia granosissima
AAACAATAAATCAGTATGTAGACTGTAACAAAGGGACCGGTAAGGGAGGGACTTTTAGACTGCCACTGGAAAAATTGGGGGATGGATAGAGGCTAAAAATTTAGCCTTGAAACTGGCCGCCTACAAACCACTCAAAAAGAGCTGTTACAAGGGGTCTTTAGGACGTGGCATTTCCTAAACACGGGGTGTCCTTAACATCTCCATCTGGACGGATTGTGAATTTATATACCCCCACAATCAGGGACGCCCCTTTTAGAGGACTATTGCCTACAGGACGGAGATACCTAGTGCCTATTCTGTCCCCAGCACAACCTTTGAGAAGGGAGTTCGAGTATTTATACATCCCGCTCCAACTAACGGACGCCCCTTAAGCAGGGGTTCTACCTGCAGGCAGAGAAACCAAACAGCCTATTTCTATACCCCGGCCACCCTCAGGGGGTCTTCAAAATATTTTTATTACTATGGTGACCATAAGTTTTTGCTTTGTTTTTTTAAGAATGTGTTTTCTGACTGTAAAACATTCTTCATGAAAATTTAGCTTTTCCCATGAGGAAACTAATTTCTACAATTTCCACCTGTGGACATATCATTGTTATCCGTACATCACATGACACTTGTAATCACCAGCAAAAAACAAGGTGTTGCACCTGTAGTGGCCAAAATAAACCAGGAACCAGTGTTCGGTGAGATAAAACATGGAGGTTTTTTTCTTCGAATTTCAGGAAGTATTTACACAGAGATGATTATCAAGATGATATGTTAGTATACTCCGAACAGACAGTAAATAGAAGCTGGAAATAAATGATACGGCTGTTGAAGTTTCTCATTTTCAGAGATGTTCTTTGATCTCAATGGCATATTTATATACTAATTACTGTAAGAATCCTGGCCAGAGGAGTCTACAAAAGATCATTTCTTTACTTGAGCAAGCAACAGGTGCATGTATTTTATCAAATAGAAGAACATGGAGTTCTTTTTTGCTAAGACCAACTTCTTTGTAACTGCTAATTTATCTTACAGATCATCTGAAAAATCTGATATAGGGGGCTATTGGTTCAGGGGATTCAAAAGAGGTAAATAAACCATTCCTTAAGCAGCTCAGTTCCCCTCTTCACAATCATTACAAATTACTATATGAAATAAATAAGGAGAGAACATAGAAAAACTGTGTTAATGGGACACATGCCCTGTCCCTGCAAACAGAAAGAAGACATCTGTTGGCTTAGAAAAGGGAAGACACAGGACAACTCCCTCTGATATAGCTTTACACAAAATATAAAATCAATCCAACATATACAACCTAGAAATCTTTGATGAAAATTGACCAACCTACAGATAAACGTACAAATGTACAGATAGTCCCATCACCTAAAGGTGGGACATTAAAAATGCATACTTTAGGGCACTGTTATACCTTAGTTTTGAAATTCTGTCGTTTTCTTCTTTAAAAAGTTACTCAATTTGAGCAAAAAAGTTTTAATGTATGAAGGATATTAAGATTTACTAGTACTGACATATCATGCCTTAGCCCTTTACACTGAATACTTGAATTTGTTGTTTGCTTTAAACAAGGATGCCACTCCAAGAAAGAAAAATTTTTATGAAGATATTTTGATATATTTTTTATAAAACTGACAACACATCATTACACTGTTGTACAAGAGACATATTTGGACCCATGATGGCCTCCTTTCCATACTTGTTATAAAATGTAAAGTATTTGTCAGTATCCTATTCTAATTTGTGATTCATCAGAGATATGCGTTGTTCATAAAATGACGTGGTTTAATAAAGTGAAAATTCATAAAATTGGTTGTTTGAAAATGTTTATTTTAAACTATCATCAGCTTTTATGAACATGGCGTGCAGTATTCTTAATATTTAAAAGGAAGTATATTGAATATGTTCGAAAGACATTATCAACATCTTAAATTTACTCTTTTTCTCTTTTATATTTACTCATTTACTTACTCTTCCCTGTCCTACAGTGGCGCAATCAAAATTATACAGCTTAGCAATTCATATTTGTTTCTCTTCATTTTTCCGGTTTTTGATTTAGTCTTAGGGGGGTCCCCGCTATTAAACAGCTCAAATGTTGACAAAATGTTCCCAAGAAAGCCTTAAGTTCCTAATGAAATTTATAGAAATCAGATGACCTTTCCCAGGGGTCATTAGTATATGATCTGCTAACAGTAGACCTCAAAGGAATACTACCATTAACTCTTTCCTGTCTGAAAATGGTCAAGGTCAAATTCCATTACAATTTTCTCTGAAGTTTTATGAATCACTGTTAAATTACACAAGGTTTATGTTTTTTCTGAAAACAGCAGAATATCTTCATTAACTGATAAGAAATGAGGATCTAGATGGTTTAGATTGGCAACAGAACACACCCCTCTATTCTATAAAATCATTGTCAAGTACTACTTATAGAACATGAAGGAAAAGGAAATACTCCCTTGTAAAAGTTTCTAATTTCTACTGAATATCTTTAATGACCAATGATGTACTGAGTGACTAATACTACGTAATATAGGATGAAGTTCAGTCACATTTCATCCTGTGATTTACTTTATATTTTTTGCCCTTGTGAAATTTTCCCAAAAGCATAAATATTTTACATGTCAATAGCTGTTTTGTTGGTAGTCATGTCTGACCAAATCAACTATGTGCAGTGAAGGAAGATGTAAAAAATTCTAAAAATTACCAACATCATAATTTTGGGGTGTGCCCTTGTCTGACAACTGAAGAAAAACATAAGATGAGCTAATGACATTTATACTTTTTTTTCTTATACTTCAGGATCTAGGTAATGGATTAAATGGTGAAGGTAGGCGGCAACAGGTTCTGTAAATCACCACACCACTCCCTTCTGGAGTTTACAGGTAATTTTAACCATTTTGGTAAAAAATGTACATTTTGTATATTGAAGGTCCCCCTTTTCAAAAAATCTGGATCCACAAGTAAATGCAGGATGACCACGATTTTGATAACCACCATTATCAAACTACTGAACATTCTCCACTTGTATATTACAATTTGTATGTAATACATCAATGTCAACTGTTTTCAGACTTTAATTATAACCACCATTATTTATAAATGATTGTTTATGAAATATGAGTTACATCAATCTTGCTTATGTTCCATTACACACAGAAAATTTGAAGTATTTTTTGGGACGTGTTTCTTATTTATATATTATTTTAGAGCTGTAAGTGACTCACATGCAAAGTTGGGTGGACAAACACTTGTGGCATGATTAATGGAAATAAAAAACCCTAAACATGTTTTAGGAATTTTACTCACAACCTGAAAACCAACAGATATGGGATAAATGTCAGCTGCACCTGTTGCATAATAGGAAACCCCAAATGTCACCTAACAAGCAAAATGTCTATGTATAAAAACTGCCAATACAGACACTCTATAAAACCAGAACTCATTCTCTCAAAATTGCAACTCTCTGTGAAACCAGAATTCTCCTCTTTAGAGCCCTGTTTTAGATGGGTGCCAACATGCTTGGATTTACACAGCCTATCAGAAGAATGTCATTTTTCCTAATTCAATTAGTACATATATATAATGTTGTACAGTTTGACCTATAAAAATATGGACAGTATATCCATCAAAACTTGTCAGAATTGTTTACATGTTGTCGGTACACAACCAAACAAAACACAAAGACTGACACTTGTACATGGCCATGACAGGGCTATAAAACAAAGTGTGACAGGCTTGTTTCCTTAAATCTCACAACTTTTCAAAACTGCAAAAAAAAAAACATTCATATTGCTCAGAGACCTTGGAAACTTCAAAAGAGAAAAATATTTTGGTTTTTTACTATCAACAAGCATGACAAGACCCAAATCCATGCATAGTTTTATTTGAAAATTTGAACAGTTGTTTACTCATTCTACCAGACAACTTAACCAGTTTCTTTAACCTTCAGACAATACTTATACCCTTCTCATACCCATAAAATATTTGTTCTCTACTTGGGGGTTTATTATATAATCGTATATCATGATACTTTGATCATGTCAGCTATATATTTACAATAAAAAAAAGGAGATCCAACATTTGTATTGCTAACTAATCAAAGATCTTGCTCCATTTCCCAATCTCCCTGACTTCAAACAAACAATTTCACCAATGTTCTATAATAGTGTGAATGCCTATAGAGTTGATTAAGTTTCTCTGTTTTATAGATGTGTTTAGTGATTTAACTTGTGTTTTTCATTAGAGAATTAACAAGATGTTAACCCATCAATAATGTATAGAGAAAACAGAGGAACTACATGAAGGAATTGTTCAAATAGATCGGCAGGAATGCTCTTAGAAAATCTTCTCTTTTAATGCCAGTCTGAACATTTGTAGCTGTTCAACATGCAATAATACATATCTGTCATATATAAAAGTACAACTGTATTTCCCAAGCAAATAAAAAAAAATCAGCATTTTATCTTCTTCCCATGCGATTATGTAATTTTCTAGTTTTCAAATCTATTTCAAAATGAAAGTTATTTTGCTAAAAATAACATAAATCATGTTTATGGGTATAAAAAGATAAAATTGTGCAAGAATTGATTTTTATGCTAAAATTTATAAACAACTTACCATTATCTGCAAACAAAATCCAGAGAAGAAATTATAGTCCTTTTACAAGAACTGAGCACAAGACATACACAGATTTACTAGGTCACTACTTCAAAAGTTTAAAAACAACTGCCTCTAACAGGGAGCACTTGTATGACTGGCTGAGAGAAACATGTGCTCTCTGACAGATAATTACTATCTTCCTATATCTCAAGTACTGTGTCATGTGACTGGTTGTACATTTCATTGATTGATCATGTGACTTAGTTTTTGTACTATTGATTTAAGTGTTTTATTGTCTCCAAATCCCTAAATGGGATTACAGATAATGGAAAAAAAATCAATCAGAACTACAATATCAGACAATTAAAAAGTCACAACTAAATAAACAGCTGGGATTTTGTTACATTTACTACTAAAACTTCTTAGACATTAGGCCAAGCTGTTCCTTTTTAATCAGAAATAAATTAATGATCTATATTGATAAGGCTGTTTTCCTCAATAATATTTATTATTTATCATTTTTTTAAAAAGTTGCTGTTATTGGGGGGGATGTATTTTTTCTAATTTTGCAGGATAGAATTTCTTATAAATAAAGAAAGTAGTTCAAAACATACAGTCTACACATACATCAAAAAGTTAAAAAAAATATTATTTTGCCACTCTCAAATGTTTTCTAAGATAGCAAATAGAGGGAGTGTCTAAGGATGAAAACAATTTTAAAGTTTTACCCATGAGCTAAGACAATCAATTAAAGAAACCTTTGTTAAAATTACATATACACCAAATAAGGTGAAAAAAAATTATTTTGCCTCTGTGAAATGCTTTCCTAGCTAGCAAATTGAGGGGCATTTTTAATGGGGGGGGGTGTTAGATGATGAAAACATTAGTGTTTACTGCCACATCACCATGTGTATATGTTAAGAAGTTACTTCCTACAAGTAGTACAAGGCGGAGATTAGGAAATACAGGAAATCGGATAAAAGAACGACGGGAAATGCAGCATCCTGAATAAACAGGGTTAAGGTGGCTTACAGTGTACTAAGGGGTTTTGGTTATAAAAACATCCTTCATAAACTGAGAAAGTATCCATCAACATCCTGAAACAATGGCCACAATTATGTCATATATTACAATTATACTTAATTTTTATTATTTCCTTCTTCTGTCAATTGTATACATAAGTAATGACCTGTTTACAAACTGCTTTGTGTAATAATACTTGGTCATGCTTATATTCTATATGTTGATAATCATACCACATGATGAATTAGAAAAATCTACAAAAATATCCTGATATCATTGTAATTACATGTATATACCCCATACAGTTGCTATTGCCTAAATTGAAGGACCCGATGGTTTGAAAGGTCATTTTTCCCATTTCCCATATTCTTCTATTAAAACCCATTTTGGTAGTCTCTCAATAAAGTATGTCATACCTGCACCCTTTGGGCACAAATATTCAAAGACAAGATGCTGCCATTCCATACAGTAAATCAAAC
The DNA here is from genome assembly GCA_032357055.1 of Geukensia granosissima. Lineage (NCBI taxonomy): Eukaryota > Metazoa > Mollusca > Bivalvia > Mytilida > Mytilidae > Geukensia > Geukensia granosissima. The sequence continues at coordinate 6,105 of JAULBM010342310.1, forward strand.
TTAATGAAAAGGCTAAAAACACCTGTAAACTTTTTTTCAGCCTTGCATTTTTAAAATGTTTCCAAAAAATTTGATTGTTTGTTTAGGGTTTAACACCACTTTCAACAAATAAGCACTCATACTGCTGCATGCACTCAGAGAGAAAACCATCGACCATAGACAGGTAACTAACAAACGTTATTACATGTGCCTCACCTTTTTTTACTGGTACAAAGTCAGGCATGATTAGGTAATAGGGGACAGTCATCTTTACATTATGTTTTAATCAACTACCTAGACTACTGGGTTGTCCAGGACCCTAACTACCTAGACTACTGGGTTGTCCAGGACCCTAACTACCTAGACTACTGGGTCGTCCAGGACCCTTGATTATTTGTAAATCCTTTATCTCAAATAATTTTTGAAATTTGGTGTTCAAGTTTAACCAAAGTTTGGCTGTTCCATCTCAAATAATAACCATAAACATGTAATTTTAAAATGTAAAAAATATACAACGATTTTTTTCCCAGATGAATTATAATAATGGAACAAAAGTGAGTAGAGTTTCATAGCTAGTTCCCACTAACAACTGATATAATGTTTCAAATTAATTTGAATTAACCTATTTTATATTTGATATTATTCAGTAAAATCATCTTCAATACAATACAGTTTTATTTTGTCACAGACATGGATGGAATATCATCTTAAACCTGATCCAGTCGCTCAAATTTTTCATGACATGTGATTACTTTTTTTTAACTATTCCCTAAATGTCCTCTTGCACTTTTAAGGGGAAAAAATAAGTATATTTAGTTGTATAAAGGGGTGATGACAAGTTAGTTGGGACAGGACTAAAAATAATAATGTTTGTTTCTTTGCTCTGATTTGGACCAAGGCCACTGACAACCTCCCTACTTCTATCTGGTTTGATGGAAAACTCACTCCATCTAACAGGTTTAATGGACAGCTCCCTCCCTCTAACTGGTTTAATGGAAAACTGATGATTCTAGGTGTATGGTAATGCTGTCAGATCCTATCTATACATCTTTTTTCTCTGGGTGTATAGAGGGGGGACCCTGAGCAACACCCTTGACTAGCAAAAGATGCTATCAATACTCCCTTACTGATGTTAAATACATAACTAATCAAAAGTCACTTCTGTAATTCTTGTTCATATTAAAACCCTTTGAACATGTTAAATCTTGTACTTCAAACATCAATTCTGTGTAATTAAAACAAATTGATCCAGAGTTAGAACCTGTAATTTATCAATTTTGAGTTAAGTTTCAATACACCTTGCTCATATATGATCAATACAGACTGCTTAAAAATGTGTTATAAAGCCAATTAATACACATTGACATGTGAATTTTACCTGTTACTAAGTTTCATGGCAAGACTATTGATAAACAAAAATTCAATTAGTTTTCATCCATTAAACATTTTCTGCTGATTTCATGGATGAAATTGTCAACACAATCACTGGTGTATTTCAATTTCCTTAAATGTAATGTTTTGTCTGAATTTCTTTGAACTTTGATACAACAAAGATGGAATGCCGCTACGATGCAGCCCTCTCATACTGTACCTTGTTGTTCCTAAATCAGATCAATTTATTGTATGTATTACTGTAGGTGCAGCAGCCTTTTGGAATTAGAAGACTTGTAAAAAATTTGTTTTTAGATTCCTTCTATATTAGGATGTGGTAGCCTTATTTCAAGATCCTGGCCAGGGAAGAAAAACGATACGGACCAAAATCTAACTGAACAATGGCAGAAAAACTATTGACTGGAAAATATGAACCCCCCATAGAAAGTAGGGAAATACTAGATAATAAAGATGAAACTCCACCAGAAATTATCATGGGTAAAGGGGGTATTTAGCCATCTAGAAACCCCTTTAATGCCTAATGTTTTGTTAGATTTCTACTGTATTATTAGTTGTTTTGGCTACATGTAATTAGATTCACTTTTCATACATATAAAAAACAGGAGATGTGGCATGATTGTCCATGAGACAGACATCCACCAAATGACAGTCAAAATTAAACTCTACAGGTCCCATTATGGCCTTCAACAGTGTTTTTTTTCTGTTTTGGTTGTTTTAATTTCTTTTCCTGTAGTTTTATTATCTAGATTTCCATTTTAGGTTGCTTTGGGCTATTCAGATTTTCTATTAAAGGATAAAATCCATTACTTCTGTTTGTTCCTTCTTAAAATGCAACAATACTGAAAGTCTTATCAAGTGTATTACCATATTAATTGAGTTATTAAAGTTTTCACTGTAAAAATATTTTTTTAGGATTACTTGGATAATCTTTTATCTTTTATCATTATAATGATAAACTAATCTTACATAATATATAAAATATTTCCTGTTTTTGACCGAGTATTTAAACATTGCACAATTGTTAATTTATCTGCATGTTTAATTTAATATAGTGGTAATGTTTCACTTAACAAGAGGGATAGGTGTCTGGAGTACAATATCCAAGACCAAGTAGAGATTTAGTGACAAATCTCAGCACATCTTATTAAATTGTAAATATATTTAAGACACTGAGGAAATTAAGGCTTAACACTGCCAACAGATAAACCTAAAACAAAATTAAATTAAATTCTCAAAGTAACATGAAATTGATATTAAATCCACTGACTTCGAATGTTACTGCACTACTTAGTTTATTATTGGTAAAATAATTCTAACCTGTACAGATTATTTTGATTAAAGACAATTTTAAAATAAATTGACAAAATTGTTATAAAATTGAAACCTAAAATGAATTGATATAAATAAGTTTTATCTTATCACAGGGAACAATAAAATACTGTACTTCAAACTCTGGTAGGAACATGCCAATATTTACTTTAGTTCATGTGTTACTATGGTAACCTTAGTGTGGCCAAAGATGAAGGCAATATTGCCCCTGTTTTTCTGAACATTTGTTAAGCTTAAGTCAACCTATGAACAGGAACTATCAAACATCAGTCTCTGAACTCTGACAGCTTAAATGCCATGAATATATCAAAATTCTGGTTCAGTCTTTTATCTAAATCTCCATCCTACAGGTTTTAAATAGAACACTGGCAAAATTTTTTTTTGTCACAAGACATTGTTGAAGGCTGTTATGGGATCTGTAGAAGTTTTAATTCAACTGTTATTTGGTGGATGGCTGTCTCATGGACAATCATGCCACATCTATTTTTATATTTATCGAATGTTCATGCAAAAGTTTTAAATGGTCTTTCTTGGATAAGAGCTAGTATAGTTTGACTGTCTTTACTCAACAAACACAGTTGTAGAAAAAAGTGCCTCAAAACATTAACCAAAGTACATGCAACTTGGACTGGATTCATAAAAATTCAAAAAATTTTAATCTTTATATGAACAACAACAATAAGATGGTGTTTGTTGTTTAATGCCATGTACTTGAAATATTCATTCCTTTCCTTCGTGCCCTGGACACTGTTTTATAAAACAATTGCCTATTAACCACTGAGCATGTCTAACATGCCACTAATTTAGCACTCATCTCATAAAACTTAAGATAATTTCACATAAATATAATTTTCATAAAAAATGAGGACAAGTAACATTCAGAAAAGAATTTACCTGATATATTTGTATAATTTTGAAAGAACTATAGGTATCTTCATCAATGATGATTTGTCCATCATATTTCATTCTAAAGGTATATTAAATATACAATAAGTAACTCACTTTGGCAAACAAACATTGATGTTCAAATACAGATTGAATAAAAGTCAATCTTAACCTAATCATACCCACCCATATGTAAAAAGGCCACATTTATATCTTTCACACTTTTAATATAAATGCAAAATGTTTAAACCTTTGAAATTTTACAGGTTCGTGCCTAAATTACAATGAACATTTATCATCCCTGCCAAAAATTGTGAATTTAAAACAGTCGGAATATCTTCATGCCATCTTGGTTTTCAATAGATAGATATTGAAGATGGAGTTTAAATGAGGTCTTCAAATTTGTATTTTAATGAATTCTTTTGTTAAATTTTCCATGGTGAAGCAAACTGGAAGAAGCTTTCAACATTTTATGAATTTTTATGATGACTAGCATGATTGTGCAAGATCCAACACATATTATAAAATACAAATGTAAATTTTTTCTCCAATGCCCCAGCAGGGCAAGTATTTGTATTATTAACTTTCATGAGAATTTGGATTTTTATTTTATCATGATTATATCAATTTTAACTGATTTATCATCTTGATTTTTGCCATCTAAATTGTCTCCCTTTGAATTATCTCCCCTTTGACAATATTACAAATATATTGTTTTTCTTGCTTTCAATTAATTCTCCCTTTTTGTTGACTGACAAAAATATGAAAAATATACACAAGTTTTATATTCAGTGGCACAAAATTCAAATGGACCAATAAAAAATACCTCTGCATTCCAAGTTGTGTTCCCATAGTCCTTTTGGAAAACATATTTCCGGAAGTCTGAGTTTTGGTTTAAAAATAAGATTTTGTAAGAGTTGTTCCCCTTTGTGGGTAGGCCATCACATCGATGTAACAATGAGCAAGGAGAAAAACCTGACTTTCCCTTGTACTTTATCTTAAAACATTTGATTTCTACCACTTCCAGAAGTAGTTAAGGTATTTACGCTCCACATTTTAATTTATAAAAACTAAAAATGAAAGCTTTAACTATTTGTCCTCGACATTAATTGATATGCGTTTTAGTGGTGATTTCTATGGAAACTTTGTACCACACTACCCAGAAGCCGGGAACCAGAATGGTAAATTTTAATTTTAGAAGGAACAACGGTCTTCCGGAAATGGGTTTTCGAAAAGGGCTATAGCAACTGGATGTTATTGCAATTTTTAAAAGATTTACTGATAAAAGGACACAAACAAGTACACAAGTGTCGTAACTGTAAGTGTGCTATGTCAGACATTCAGATTTAAAAAAAATATTTAATGTTTAACACCCAAACAACATCTCCAATAACAAGATATAAAATTAAGTCATGAAGATTCACAACATGACATTAAGAAAAAGCTTTTAACAATTTTTAAAGTTATGCATCTTTAACTAAATCTAGACAATATTGTGTGGGCCTGCAATATGTTATGGTCCTCTAGTTTTAATGTAAAAAATGTTTCTTAAATACCATCTTGTTAAACGAAGCAATAAATGTTCTGTGGAATCCTTAAATGCAAACCATAAAATCAAGTACCCAGACATGCATTAAATTTTTCCCATTTTCCAATCTTACTAAAAAATTTTATTTAACATTACACCTACAGTTAAAGGTATTTTTCAATGATAAATATATTACTATCCCTCCGAACAAATATTTTTTCCTTGATGAAAAATCCAGGATAAATAGTTTTATCAGTTGAATCAAGAAGATCCACCAAGTACAATGACCTTACACGCCCTTTCTTTCTCCCATCAAGGTCAGCGGCTTCAATGAAGTTAGAATTTTAAATGAACCCTAACACCTCCATTGAAGTAGGAATATTAAATGAACCATCCAAGATCCAGCAAAGTTTGAATATTATTCAATTATGGGGAACAAAAAATCAGGACCAGAACACATTCAAACTCCGAGTTCTAAAAATATTCCACAAATTTAAAAACAAAATTTTCATTAATAAATAATGAATCTAATACCACAAAAATTCAAGAAGCCCTGCTTTCTATTATGGTAGAAAAACTAAACAGGGAGGATTTGATAAATAAATCTTAAGGAACACTTTCTGGCAAATAAGTCTTAAGTACCAGAGGACTCAATTATATTGAATTTATTTAGACCCTTTAAAACTAAACATCAAAGTCTCAAATTACACACAAATTCCTTTTCTTTTTTTTTATTATTTTCAGTATTTTAATCATTAAATGCCTTGGCTGGCCCATTTAAAACATAGCAATAAACATTCCACTGACCACAATAAACAATTTTTGATGTTTTTATTTGATCTCATCCCTAGAGGTTTGGTGTCTATATATAGCCTAGTAGACATGTAAGGTTGTTGTTAATCAATTAGGGTGTGATATCTACTGTCCCTGCCAACAGGACATGACAAATATGACTGTCACCAGTGACATGGTTTACAACCATCAGACAGATCAAAACCACCATTATATCGCCATGGTATTTGTGTAAAATAAGTGCTAAATTAAAATATTTTTTGTTTGCTGTTGCCTTATCAACTCATTAAAATGGTCTGTACCCAAAAATTTTTATTGGTTTTTAAAACAAAATTTTACAAATTCCTCATTGATTTAGTAATTATGGTGATGGTCATTGAAAAAAAACAGAGGCAAAACGTGTCCTGGGGACACAGATGCCCCCGCTCGGCAAACAGGAAATAGATAGACGAGAGATCTGAAAAGGGGAGACACGGTACAACTCACCATTATAATGCTTCAGACCAAATATCAAATCA
>JAULBM010342321.1:0-12527 GCA_032357055.1 Geukensia granosissima
AGTCTGCAGGAAGACATGCCACTTTACCCAGACACATAATTCTGACTCTGGGCTGACCAGTCTTTGCTCTTACTCCTTAAGGCTGCGTGCTTAGCGGAGAAGCAGCAAATACCAATTTTAATGTCTTTGGTTTGATCCGGCCGGGGATTGAACCCACGATCTTCTGCACTCGTCTATTTTTTAACTTCATAAAATTTTATGAAGTTAGCTAAAGTATAATACTTAGTACTGGAAATAGTTTTGGTTCGATTAAACCTTGACATGAATATTTATATTGTGCAGATCTTTTACCAAGTGGTAAACCACCAACCAAAGCAGAGAAGAAATATCCCATGTTAACTGATGCAGCACAAAGTGTTTTGACAATGGGATATCTCCCTAAAATCATCAGGAAGGTCGTAGACAAAGTCCTTTTGGAGAAGGGTAATATAATTTTGTATCATTTGAAAAGTTCTTTCCCACCTTTCAATATTATTTCACTTATAATGATTAATAAAATAGAGTAAATTAAAAGTTTGATGATCATTTTTGCATAGTATCAATTTTCATTTTAGTTTTTGAATGAAGTCAAACCTATCTAGGGACCACTTCTACATGTATGAAGCAATAACATTCCTTATGTAACCCAAAATTTTGAATCTCCATATAAAGTTGAATTTTATGTTATGTATACATGTATTAGACAAAATTTAATTTTTAGATTCTAATCCATATTAATATATTAATAATCACTGAGACTTGAGGGGCATGGGTGGCCGAGTGGTCTAGGTAATTGATTAAAACTTACCTGTACAGATCACTGTATCCTATCATCTATACGGCGTGAGTTTGCACCTGGGTTTGTACCATAAAAAAACCGGGTTGCGTTTAATTCGCATCATACGTGATAAGGTTTGTCAGTTACCTGCCCAAGGTCGATGGTTCTCTCCGGGCACTCCGGCTTCCTCCACCAGTAAAACTGACCAATGCGATATTACTGAATTATTGTTGAAAGTGGCGTTAAACCCCAATCAAACAATTCTTTGACAACAACATTATTTTTAAATACTTTGCCAAATTGTTGTCTCTGTCACGCTTTTTCAAAAATGAGCAATAGTATTTATTGTTATTGTGTTTTTTTGCTAATGTAGTAAAATATATATATATGTACATATATTACAAACATTTTAAAGAGGAATCACAAAAGTAAAATGAACAAAACACAAAAATTAGCCGATATAATTAGGAAATAATAAGTGTATAGAGGGCCTAAATAAAATTTGTTAAAAATTTATTCTAAAAGTTAGGAGTCACTGCTTTGGTTCTATAAAATTGAAATTTTAGTGTTGTCTCACTTGTCAAGAGTTTCTATTCAGAATTCTTAACGAAAATTATGGTAGTTTTTATACGATTCAATAATAGTTAGTGGTCATTGTTGGTTTATTATTTCCGTAGAACATCAAAAACCAAGAGTTAAAAATCCCATGGTAAGGTAAAAAACATAAAAAATAAATCAATTCACAAATTTATTTTTTCATTTTTGGTCGCAGAATTTTCAGTGCTATTTGTGGCCACGTTGAATGTATGGGCAAAATTTTGGTCAAGGTTTTGCAGTGATGTAAAAAAATATGTATTGGGGAATTCAATTTATACATTTTACAATCTAGGGTATGCTCATGATTCTATCAAAAATATTTCTGTATTAGAAAGTTGTCATACTTTATCTTTAAAAAATCCTGTATGGATTATGGATTACCTTAAGTGACTACGTATCTTGTATCAGTTGTCTGCAAGTTTGACTTTAAGAACAAATGTCATTTTTTTCTTATAAGATAGAACAGAATAATAAATTGATAATAACCTGGCATATACAGTTATACAATTATTAATGATAATGATTATTACAAATCCAACATGTATAATAAATATTTAAACAACATATCTCACCATTAGATATAACATATAATTTTTCATTTAAGGGCATTGATTAAACATATTGTCATACTAAAATGTACAGTTTTAAACGTTTAATGTCCTTATAAAGTTTGACTTTCAGTTCCTCCATATGACTGATTGACACAAGCAAACAGGTCCCAGATGATGAACAAAAACATCCTTTCTGCAGATGTCCTACCAGCTTTGTCAGATATGTAGGTTTCTCTCAGTGTCTACAAAGTATTTGTCTTTATTGCATCAATTGGGTTTGTGTGATGAAAATGATTTGAACAATGTATTGCAGTAACAACAAATACAAATGCTTATATGGTGAATGTTAAAGTAAACCAATGGTTATATGGTGAATGTTAAAGTAAACCAATGGTTATATGGTGAATGTTAAAGTAAACCAATGATTTCATGGTGAATGTTAAAGTGACCTAATACGAAATAATAATGTTAAAAAGACATGTGCCTATGCTGGATGTGAGGAATGTCATGATTTAAATTAATAAGCTGACTTTTGTTTTCTAAAACTTCTAAAACCTGGTACTTGAAACAAAAATGATAACTTGCCAAATGGCCCTGGTATGACTTAAATTAGACTGTGCATATTCCCAAGTTGAAACAATCAATTTATTTACAACCAGTCCCATCCGAAAATGGTTAAATAATAGCAAGCACTACATTACAAGGTCAAAGATCAAGGGCCTTATGTTAATTAATCCCAATTTTGGTCTTTCGTCTTTGTCCTTTTTCCACTGTCAATAGATGAACTGTTTCATTAGGGATGCGAGCTTCCGGTCATTGTGGCTAAATCATGAATGACGCAATAACGCCTTGACTTCAAAACATATCATGATTTTGCAGTTCAATTAATTGTGATCCTTGCCTAGCAGAGATGGTGTGGTATTATAAGATTAGATCATACCCACAAACGTTTATGTAGCAGATTGCATCGTTTGATTCATTACACTTATGCCCACTGATTAAACCAAATCGAGGCCTGGGTGGCCAAGTGGTCTAGGTAGTGGATTTAAACTTAAACTTACAGATCACTGTAGACATTTCACGTACCTATACAGCCTGAGTTCTCGCCTGACTTTGTACCATACAAAAACAGTTTGAGGTTAACTCGCATCGCACTTGATAAGGTTTGTCAGTAACCTGCCCAAGGTCCGTGGTTTTCCCTGGGTACTCTGGCTCTCTCCACCTGTAAAACTGACCGCCGCAATATGACTGAAATATTGTTGAAAGTGGCGTAAAACCCCAATCAAACAAACAAACAAATCAAAAATACACACATCCACAGTTTTCATATATTTTTAACTTTTTTAAAATAATGTCCAGCTTTTCATTTTATAATCAACTGAGACAAATATTACTCTGATGTTTAGCAACATTGAACTTTCTCTTAATGATAAAATTAAAATTAAAACATAATTGAAATATATCTGATGAAAAGGACCAACATACAAAATTAAGAAAAAAATATCTTTTGACCGATGATAATCAGTGATGGGATTAATTACTTAGGACAAGTACAATAAATTATTATTACAATTATATCTCTTAACCTTCAATTAAATAACAATGTTTTGAATGTCAAACTAACTTATACTTGACAAATTAAAAAAATATATTCAAAATTTATGAGAATTAATTATCTTATTAGTTAAAATGATGCCGAGACAGGACATTATTGTAAAAAACAGGAAAAATCACAGATTTTCTGTGAGTTTTTCTGATATGTAACTGTGTAAAAATATCCCTCATTTTCCTTGAGACGTCAGATTTTTGTAATTATACAAAGTGTAACCCAAGCATTTCGGGATACACTTTGAGTGAAACTAGAACAAAACTATAAGAATGTATGCATTATTTTGAGAATAGTAATCTGAAAGACGTCATAAGGTTATGGTTAATACAAATAATACTTTTTTCACTTCTTTCTTAAAAATTAAAGTCGAATTTATTATTCCATTTATGTGGTTAGTTGCTTTTGAATTTCGGACATTTGTCTTGCGAAAAAGTGCCTAACGATCTTGGTCATTTTTAAACTTTAGCTCCTTTTACAGAACATCTAAAAGTACAGTACACATCAAATTGTTAGAAGCTGACTTATATTAATTTTTTTAGTTAATATTATGGATGCGCTCGCCACGATATGGGTGAAATCGTGCTGGCGTGGCGTTAAACAATAATCAATCAATCAATCAATTTATCATTTTCCAACTACTATACTTAATTATGTTTAGTTATAAATTTAATTATCTACATGTAAATGCCTTAATGACCCCAATTAGGACTTCTTTTTTAAATCAATACACAAGGTTTCAATATAAGAAACAACGATAAGAAGCCATTTTTAAGGTGTTTCAACTGTAGAAATTTATAATCATTACATGTCTAAAATTAATTTAAGACAGCTTAATTAGCAACAATTCAATTGTTATTTTCCAACACAGACATATTTTTAAAAAGAAAAAAAAAAAGAAAACAAAGGCGAAAAGTAAACAGCAAATTGCAAAGTGCCCATAGTTATTGCTAAGAAAGGAAAAAGCAAGTTTCTAAAACAAAAATAGAACAGACCAGCAAAGTCGTTTTTACAAGGTCAGCAAACATTTTATTGGTAGTTTCGAACGAAGGCGACTTATTCCTTAGTTTGTAACTGACAGATTATTGGAATTAAACGGCTCTTTAATTATTTACAATAACATACGACTGATAATTTTGCCAATTACACGTTACCTTCAATTAAATTTTAATGAACTACGTTCAATTATCGTTACCCTCATCTCAGATGATAATACAATTTGTCTTATGATTTACGTATTTTATCCGTTTCTTGCATGACTCCAGAAAACCCATGTGAGAGACCAAATACGCATAGTTCAAAGAGGAAAGACAAACTAAAAGGATTTAAATTCCCATTTCGATTTGTTGAGATTTGAGTGCTTCTTATGCTATGTTTGGATCTTGGACTTTCTACGTCTTGGTTCTAACGTTACCAATGAGATATTACTCATTGAAATGTATGTATAGCATAGATTAATGCTCCATAATTATTCAACATTGGTGATTTTGTATTTATCAACTCCCGTTGTTTAATTTCAAAAATTAAGAAACCCAGAGACTCGTTTATTATTTTTCATTTTGAAATGAAATAACTTGTGGTGATAACCTGCGATATACATTTCAAACTCGTTGTGAAACCTATATGTGTCTTGTTCTGCACCAAGAAAGAACATTTGGGGTTTTTAATTTCTGGTTGTATTAACTTCTTACCATTTGGACAATTGGCTAGATTTGATTCAACACAGGCAACATGGAAGTGGTCCCAGTATTGTCCGAACGGACAAGTCTTGGTTGACGCCCTGGTAATACCAAATTCATCGTAGTAGCATTGGATAAATTTGTCACAATCAGTTTGGTGTCTTTTGTACCCAACTCCATGGACCATCTTGGAATTTTCGCATTTCTCTGTGTTTAAAACATTAATTTTTTAGTACTTTGCGATATCTGTAAACTCCTTTTCGCATTAATATAAATGATTGAATATCAAATGAATTACAATACCATTTACAGCGTAAGTAAGAATGTTGTTGTAATTTTTGTAAAGTTAAATTCAGAATCTGTCATTTGGAATTTGCATGAATATATAGCATGCAAAAAAGAAAAGGACTGGATTGGCATTTACATATTATTATTATTATTATTTGTTTAGATTGGTGATTTGATTTTTATTTTTATGTGCGGTTAAAACTTTGTACTATCAACAAAGACTTACAATTGATAAGAATTATCCCCCAAATTTAAAATTTTAAAATACCTTCAGGCGTTTGTTCACTCCATTCTTTTTCGCCACTTGAACTTTTGTCGCTGTCACTGGAATCAGAACTGTCATCTAAATCAGTAGCGATGCTTATATCACCTTCATAATTGTTAAGAGCAGTGCTTTCCGAGTCAGACAAGTTGCTTTCATCGTCGTCGTCAGAACTTCTTGATGTTCCACTATCATCTGATGAATCTTTTCCTTTAACTACTCCGTCAGCTGTATCTCTATTATTATCATCGTCAAAAATGTCATTTTCATCATCCTTTGTTTTAGAATCATCATTATTACTACTCTCCCCAAAATTTCCAAAATAGTTGTTATCGCCCTCAGTTTCGTCCGTTTGGCTAGATTCAGTTGTTTCACTGGTTACTATGTCATCAGATTCACTGCTTTCATCTTGTTTTCGTTTGAATGTGGGTACTAAGACAACGAGAAATATTTTAACTGATTGAAACATAAACTATGATTCTATCTAGTTATTAAATTGAGACGTGATATGTTATATATACGTATTTGGTAGGCGTTTTGTTTCATCTAACTGCAATTAGTCCAAATTATAACATAGAAATAGGAGAAATAAAAAGCCAAAAAGCCAAAATTACAAATAGTTCGCGCGGGAGTTCTTGGGTTCGATCTTCGGCCGGATCAAACCAAAGATATTTCAATTAGGATTTGCTGCCTCTCCGCTTAGCATTTAGGAGTACGAACAAAGCCCAGAATCAGAATAATGTGTCTAGATAAATTGGCATGTCTTCATGTGGACTGTAGCTTTCGCGAGCTACAACGTTGAAAATCTGACTCAACGTGTCGGTTACGTAGAAAGCGATCATTCATCATTAGAATTCCAATATATTTTTTCTTCCTGAATATACCTGAAATATTTGCCGCTGGACGTTAAGCAACAGTTAATCAATCAATGAATACAAATTTAATAACTCGAATGATTGCATCAATCCCACTGAAGTTAAAATTGAAGACACCACAGGAACTGTTATCTCCATTACATCCTGCCTTGTACCCCAAAATTTGACAGTACAGGTTGGTTGAAAACAAGTCTTTCTGGCAATAGATATGAATTTGGTAACTCCTTAATTTTTGATGGCAAATTTTAACTTTCATGTATCATCATTCTAGCCCGGCAGCAGTAGAATACATTTCCTTGTTGTCTTTTTACTTTATAACCATGCTTTCTATTATGATTTCATAGAAAGAGGGTTGCTGCTGGTCGAAAAACTATGTCATCAAGGATTTCTGGTAGAAAGTTAGGGGTATCTCTTCCGAATATTTCATGACGTCATGACTTATTTGATCAATAAAAATATCAATGTTACAAATGAAAACTGTAACTGTTTCCAATTTCACGGTTTCGTACTTTTACAGTTTGCGACAAATAATTGATCACTTTTAACTAAAAAATTCCGTTTTCCTGACTTAAATCCTCGACTGAGGTATTTCCGAACTCTTTATTACAAAGAGGAACCTTCCTGATAAGATTCACGAAAAGAGGAAATCTTCTTCCTAAGTCATCGCGCTCATTGTAAGTTTTGTTGTTTTGTTTTTAGCTTTTGAAGGATTGAGAAATATACACGCAAACAGTTAAAGATGCATTGGTTTGCAACCCTATGACAACATATATGACCTCGTTTCAAGCACAAAAAATTTATACACTAAGAAACGAAATCTTATTTATAAATATGATATTATTTTTTATGTGTTCTCTAGAAAGTATATAAATTTATAAATAAAACAGAAATATAAATCTAGCCAATTAACCGGCTAACAACTCCTATAACTGAAGGAATGTTGTAATGATGACTTTAACTGTACGTTTTTGCTCGGTTATGGTTACCAATTAAGATGACACATTTTACCATTTTTTTGTTGATTTGAAGTTTTATTTTTAGGGTTTAATAAGTACGGAAGCGTATACGTGCCGTTATTTTTAAACCCGACTTATTTTACATTTTATAGTGAAGTGTATAACGGCGCTAAATAGCATCTACACAATTGTCTTATAAGGCAATAACGCACTTTAATTACAACGCCTTAGTATATTAAGGCAATAAAGCGCTTTAACATCTAGAAATGGAAATTTTTACCCATACACAAGCTGAATATGATGTGCTCGGTACACTACTCGGATATGACATAATATTTAATCTGAAATGGGGGTGTCTTTATAAAATTTTGAGGTAATTCGAAATTTCGTCACACATTACATAGATGTAAATACTCACCTCTGCATATATCAGACGGAAGTTTTTCTGCCTTCTCATATAACTCTACAGCATTTTTATAAATAGATACCATATATCGTGTAGACGAAACCTCCGTAAAATCTTCTTTAAGAGCTAGATCGCCATAACCAATCCCTACAACGCGAATACCATCTCGTTTGGCTAACATTGCCTGTTCAGCTGCTAATTTGGTATATTGTTGGAATCCACTTGCAACAAACGCTATAACTTTTATGGTTCCAATGGAAGATAAGAACGCTCCCCTGCCTGCAAGTATACCTAAATACGGTTTGTTGTGTCCTTTTGAAGGCGTGATTTCCTGGAATGACCTAACTAATGAAGTTGCATTGTTTGATAACGATATCATTTTAGTAATCCTAGAACCATAGACAACAGCGCCGATTCTTACATTGTTATTACTTCCTAAAACAGCGGGTGTCAGTTTAGCTAAGGTATGTTTAACAAATTGGAATTCTGTGTCTGTGACGTCGTCAGATGAATCTATTACAAAAATAATGTCCATATTGTTGCAAGCTGAAAATAAAAAAAAAATGTTTTTAAAAAATATGCAAAATTAAGTTTTAAAACACGACAACAAAATGATTTCCTTCTGTATTTTCTTAACATTTTCTGTCGCAAATATTGCCTAGAAAAAAAGGTTTTTAATGTTTGGTGAGAAATTGGTTCTTTTATAGATAAAAGTAAGAAGGGGCTTTATTTCTTGAAATTTACAAAGTACATTATCAAAGCAGCAAAGTATCACACAAACTTGATATTTTTCTTTCATTGAAAGTGTAAACAAGGACCATAATCATATTTAAAAGAATAGTGAAGCTATTCTATTTTTCTCACTGTCAATCTATGTCAGATTTCTTGGTTTTTCTCTGTGTTTTAAGTTTTTATTCGATTTTTCATGTTATTTTCGCATGTTACTTTAGTAATATTTTCTGTGAAGTTAAAATAAAAAATATTACAGTAATATCAAATCAATCAACCATGAGATACTATCTGGACCGAATGTTTTGGAAATGATTTGACCACTGTAACGCAATGTTGACTTTGGTCCAGCGACACACTCAGGAACTATTAGTAAACCAGTCCTCATATACTTACGCGATGACGTGTCTATATTTTCTACATTTTCTTCCGAGGATATGTCACTGTTTAAAAGGTCACTATCATCATTGAATACATAGTCTGAATCCGAATATGTGTTATGATGCGAATTTAATCTTTGTCCTCTCTTTCGTTTTCGAAATTGCCTTTCGTTAGTATTTCTAATATTTATATTTTGCTCCACTGAATCTGATTCGTGTTTTATATTGTATCTTCGTTCAAAATTGTACATGGGGTTTCTGTTTTCGTTATTATGTGAATTTCTCTCATGATTCCTTTCGTCACTGTCATCTGAACTTTGTTGAAATGAACGAATCCAGCTTTTACTTTCTTTGTTATTGTCAATTAATGGTTGTTCCTGGTAGAAGTTTTTTCCGTCTCCAGAACGTCTATAGTTATCATTTCTGTTTAACAGTAGATTGGCTCTGTCTATTTTAAACAACTTTCTACCCAAAGTTTGTTCCACTTGTTCACCCGAATCACCATTAGTTAGTTTTGACCAAAAGTTTCCCTCTTGAACAAAACCTTGATTTATTCTGAATACGGGTGTCTTCAATTTGTTGTTCGTTTGTAACATTTCTGCATTGTTGTTTTCGTTCTTATCAAAACTTGTATGTGTATTAGAAAATGTTGGCCATCGTGCATTCTCTTGTGTGTTCTTGTCACTTTGATCCGTTTGAACGATCTGTGAATCCTTTTTATTATCCGAATCATCTGAATTATCATTTGAATCATCACTATCATTTGGATCCTTTGATACTTTAATAGCAACAGTTTCAGTCTGACTATCTGTTGACATATCATATCCATTCAAATCTGCCATATTGTTATTGTCAAGTGCTTTATATTTCGCATCACGTGTTTCTTTTATGTTTGAAACGGATTCACCAGAATCATCCCCGCCAGTAAATTTAAGACCACTTGATTTATCATCTTTAGCACTGGATGCTTTAATGCTGCCTTCATTAAATACTTCAAAATCGAACGAATTTTGTTCATTTGTTTCAGGATAATGCGTTTGAACATTGTTTTTTATTGAATCACTACCAAATGGTTGCAGAGACGAAAAAGAATTTCTGGTTTCCGGTTCAATTTCGCCATTCTTTTGCTCCTGTCCATCATTTACATTACTTCCAATATTGTCATTTGAGGTATCATGTGCTGTATCTACATTTGAGTTCCTAGTTTGAGCATTGTTATTTTCTATATCTATCCCGGCTTCATTATTGATAACATCGGTTTTATCAGTTTCAATATTTTGTGAATTACCTCCATTCGCTACAGATACAGAAGAGGACTGAGATGTATCTTGTTGTTGGTTTAAATCATCTTGTTGTGTATCTGTTTGGGGAAGTTCTTGAGCATCAATGTTATTGTTTGAATCTTGGATGGTTTGTGTGTTTGAATTGTCCAGTTGCGGTTCTGCACCTGCTTCTCCCGAGGTATCTGTCGAAATATTTCAAATAATACTTATTACCTATTGCATTTTGTATTTGATTTTAGCAAAATGATATTGGTTGGTATGATACGCCATGCTATCTCAATATAATCAGGAAGAAGGAACGATCCGCAGTGAATACCCTGCTTCATATAGCAAACCTACATTTTCCATATTTAATTAACATTGGTAATTTTGTATTTTGAAACCACTGGGTCGATAACTCTGCTGGTGGAACATTAGTCCCCGGGAGTATTCACCAGCCCAGTTGTTAGACTTGTCTGATATGAAGTTTATCATACAATGTTTTACAGAAATTTGCTGCATTTGCTAAAATTCTAAAGCAATGAAAATACGAAAAGGACTCGAAAAGTCACACACTAAGTAGTTGTCCCTGTCGTCGGAATTGGCTTACCGTTTCGATTTGTTTGGATTTGAATGCTTTTTTTTTGCTATTTTTGAATTTTTGACTTCCTATGTTTCGGTTCTAATGCTAATGATGAGAGATTACATCTTGAAATGTACATATAACTTACCTAAATTTTCCATATTTATTAAACAGTGGTAATTTTGTATTTTCAAATTTCTTTGCAATTGCATTCAAGATAATTAAAAAATGTCATCTTAATGTGTATGTATAAATGTTTTATCATATACACTGTATAATTTAATTTCTCTTGACCATGCATCTTTAGTACACACACTGTAAAATCCAACAAATTAATGAACTAGATGTAGTACTGTGTTCACGGGGGTTTATTCCCCGAACACCTACTCAACTGAAAAAAACATCTAATCAAGTTTAGGTATTAAGAGGCCTTCAAAGGGGTACTGTAATTAGGGTTGCCTGAGTATGTCTTTATGAAATAACTAAAAATACCAGGTAGCAATTATACATATTTTTGTTAAAGATATAACAGTAAAAGATAAATTGGAAAATTTGCTGATACTATTCTTGTTGTTTTCATCTATACATTGGTCTTAAAGCAAAAGAGATATTTAAACATTTGAAAATTTATTGTACTGTTTTATGTAAAAGATTATCTAAAATATATAAACTTTACGACAAACGAAATTATAAAAGGGGCACATAGTTAGTAGCCCCTACTAACAAATAGAAATTAGGGAAAGGATTGAGTTATTTGGAAATGTTTGAGTAACTATACAAATTATTGACTATAAAGTTTGATTTGAAAAAAAAGTATTAAAGAAAGAATAATGAAATACTGCAGGCGTTTTTGAATTTTTTAAATCCCATTTTATAGAGTTTTAAGCTTGCTTTGATCAACAAGTTAGCAGATTTAACAAGAGTTACGGGGGATTCATAGCATAAGCTTATCTTTAAGTTATCTTTTTGCAACTTGTACAGATCAAGACTTATGGTTGCATGATAAATTGAACCGCTGAGATCTTCAATGTCTATGAAAAATGATATACATTCATAACATTACATTATAGATTAAGAAACTAAGAATTAAGAATAACTTACCATCCACTTGGATAAATTTTTTTACAATCTATTTTTAATTTTACAACTCAGCATTTTCTTATAAATGACATTGGAAGTACTATATTAAAACATTACAAAATTATAGTTTTTAAGATTATCTTTATTAAATTATTTTTTAGGTAAGTTAATCATATAAAATTATAGATTTTAAGATTATTTTTATTAAATTATCTTTCTTAAGTAAGTTAATCATATAAAATTCTAAATTACTTTTTTTATATGCAATAAAGCAGTCATTTAAGTCACAATATCTAAATGTGTACTATGCAAATAATTATTAAATTATAGGTAAATACAGGTTAAGCAATCAATGCATTCCCCCCTTGTTGTGCCCCTTAATCCCCCAACCTTATGAGGTGTTGTTTTTGTCCAGTAGGCGTATGTAGATCAGTGTTATGGTGTAAACATACTAAATAAATTCCCTAACATTTCAACCAAATTTTGTATTTTTCAAATTTGTCTAGCCAGTTTACC
>JAULBM010342332.1:0-12527 GCA_032357055.1 Geukensia granosissima
ATTTACGGAATGCATTTCGGTAATTTTGCGTCGAAAAGTTTCTAGATTTATTTTTGATTTCGAGCGAAAAGTGTCTTTCCTGTATATGAAACAGATATTGCACTTCAACCACGAGAAAACCAGAGGGAATTAACACATAAAGAGGTCTCCACAAGGCCTTTAACAAGGGTAGAATACCACTCCTTGTAAAAAGATCTAAATCGCCCCACATTAAATATTATGTTTACGTAAAATAATACTATACTCTTACCTGAATATCATCAAAAGGGTACACGTAACAAAACATTTAACAAAAAGGCAAACCAACATGTATGATCACAATTTTGGGACAGGCACTTGAGATATGTGGTAGAGTAAAACTAGTTAAGTAGGTAACCTACCCTCCCCGAACATGCAGCAAAAGTGAAATTAAAAGCAGGGAAAGGCGAACCACAAAAAATCAAACAGATATTCAATAAATCCGGCCAGATAACAAATACATTTGTAGGCCGAATAATTTATTTTGAGCAAAAGTAACACGATAAAATATCCCTGCAAACACTGCCATCAATAGCCCGACATAAAAACATTAAGTCAACCACATTGCACATTCAAGATTGTTGTTGAAAGAACCGTACTGAAATTATCTTCACATTAATTAAAATAGCAAAAAATAAACATCTCTTTCAAATGTACAGTTGTAAATTCATTCTATATGGTTGTTTTCATAAGTGGTTTGTCACTAAATCTTGTTTATATAATTTTATAGTTAGCTGCGTTTTCGTTAGTGGTTTTTCATCAACCTTTGTTTAAACCATTCGATAGAAATTTGTTTTTACATTCTAGTAATCTATAGTCATTGGTTCATTAAATAATTGTGAATATGATTAAAACTAAACTGCTTCCAATGAAGTGGAGCAACTGAAGTCGGATTTGAATATTTTAATCAACCCACCTAACATACAGCTATATTATATATCATTCGAAAGGTAATTTTGTGCTCAATCTACTGTGACTGGTCGTCAAATTTGGAAATGGTCACATTATTTAAAAATTAAGGTCAAAGTTGAAAATGCGAAAAAAATCGTTTTCGAATTTTTCGGATTGTTTGTTGAAAGAAGGGTATAAAACATAAATAAACACAAAAACGCTTATATAAAAGTGTCACACATTAAAGCAACAATAAAATGGTACTACTTTTGGCCATTCAGATCGGCCTAATTTTTCACAGGAAGTGAAGTTCGTTCGATGGCAAGAAACATGACCTTTACAGATGAACAGTAAAATCTCAAATGACCTTGACATTTTCACCTTAATAATTTGTTTTAACTCGAAATTAAAATGTCACTGGAGTTTCTTATGTCAAAAGTACACAATAATGTAACCAAATTATACACATTTTAAGCATAATAAATCGCATGAAACACTTCAGACTGACGAAAAAACACGATATTTACCAATGCCTCTTGTTGGTTCGGCGAAATAACTGCAATCGCCGGAAGCCAACCAACTGCGAGAAGGTCAGAAACAATATGGAAGGGTTTTTTCTTATTTGTAACACCTTCGCCTTTGGGCAAGAGAGCCTTAGGTTTTACCCTTGTTCGTCCGTATGTACGTCAAAGATGTCTCTGCTTTTGTATGACGGATCAACTTTGCATTGTCAGATTGAGTAGTACGGCAGTATTTATTGGATTTTCGTCCTGTAAAATTTTCGTCCAAGATCTTTCGGCTTGTGTGCGTTGGATTGATTTGATATTTATATAGTCTGATGCATATCAGGGTGAATTGTACCGTGCCTCTCCTTCTTAGGTTCAAACGTCAGCTTTCTGTTTTGCGGAGCGGGGGCATCCGTGTCCTATAGACGCATGTTTTTTTTTTTTTTTTTTTTTTTAATATTATATAGTTTAAATTTGATTCGGTGGTTTAGTTGATATTTTTCTGACGTATTATTTAGGTTCTGGACCTGGACTTACTTAGCCTTCTGTCATCCACAACTGTTAAGAGACATAATAAGTGGTTTTGTAATGTGGCTGGACAACCATATTTTCAACAGTATGCATAATCTAAGCACACGCTTATGAAAGGCTGCTTCACTTGGAGGAAGTCGAAACAAGCTGGATTCCTTTCATTTAGCCAGATAACTCTTAAACTTATTGAATTCTGTATGGAAAAAAGCAAACCTCATTTTTGGGTAATATAATGCGGCCACAAATTTGCGTGCAGCTGCTAGAGCGGTGTAAAAGTCCTGCACTGCTATTTATGATAAGTCACTGATCTCCGTTGGTGTGCTTCTCAAAATTTTCAGAAAAGATTTCCTGCCAATACCAATATTGATGAAGTGGTATCGCATCCCGTCAGCGCGTGTGCAGTTGGCAAAAGAAAAGAAGTGGATGGTTCAAGTGACTGAAATAGATCATGGATAGGGACATATCAGATTTGTTGTAGTTTCAACCAGAACCCAGAGTATTCTGCATTTGTAATGATAGTAAACAGACTTGTCTTGGTAATAATGTAGGCACAGGACTAACACATCCCTATCAAATGACCGTTTATATCCGAACGACAAAACGGTTTCTCCACAGCAAGAGTATGTAAGATAATGCGAGTGTCGGCTTCCTCGTTTGTGCTATACAGCGACAGTTAGCTACATTATTACCCTGGAAAACTTTCACTATCTCTGGAATCGGAAACATTCCAGCTAAGAAAACAGTTTGGTGTTCCTTCAAAGGCTGATCTGCTGTTAATTTTCTCTCCTCAAACTCTCCTAAGAATGATACTAGAAATTGTTTGTTCTTACTGTTTAACGAAAACTTTTTCAAGTCTGCAATACTGCGTCCGTCTGGAACATGAAACACCTGTGATTTATAAAATTTGATACAATAATGACATGCTGTTTTTATTAAGAACAAAAATAGTAGGGGAAAAAGGCAAAACACCTGCCATACTGGTTGTGATGTCGATAGGCTTCCGAAGATTATCGTTATTTAGTCTAACCAACAGGTGCAGTTTTGTGCCATTAGCAACTATCGTGTTTTTCGTCAGTCTAAAGTCTGATTTATTTTGTTTAATATGTGTTTAAATGGTATTCTAATTGTGTACTGTTGACATTAAAAACATCAGTTACATCTAAATTTTAAATTAAGGTGAAATATTTGGATGAAAAAGTCAAGGTCATTTGAGATTTCACAGTTCATCTGTAAAGGTCATGTTTTCTTACCACCGAAGAAATTTAACTTCCTGTGTAAAATTACGCGGATCTGAATGGCAAAAAATAGAACCATTTTATCTCTGCTGTACTGTGTGAGACTTTACTGTATGATTTTATGTGTTTAATGATGTTTTAAACCCTTCTTTTAACAAAAGATCTCAAAAATACGAAAATGATAATTTTCGCATTTTCAACTTTGACCTCAATTTAAGAAAATTGTGACCATTTCCCAAATTGACGACCGGTAACATTGGATGGAGCACAAAATTACCTTTCGAATGATATATAATATAGCTGTATGTTATGTGGGTTGATTAAAATCCTTAACTAGATGTCTTTTTGAATTTACTAGCTTTACTAGATGACAATACATGGAAGAAAATTAGTGGAACTCGCCGTTTGCCTACTGTGAACGAGTGGGCTTTGCAAAGTCCATGCGAGCTGTAGTGTATTTCCAGCCGTTTGTCTCGTTTATATATGCAGATTAGTCTGGTTTTGTCGCTCTACCCGGCAGTCTGAATACTTAGCCCGACAGTGCATGTAAAATTTTATTGAATTTATTGATTGGTTGATTTGTATCATCCAGAGGGAAATATTCCAGCAATATTCAGCATGGTACAAGCCAAAAAATGAATCAATATAAAAACTGCTGAGGAACATAAAACTGCTGGGGACAATATGGTGGGCCATTTTGACTGATATTAGAAAAAACTCATTGGATAGGGTAGTGTAGTCTTGCGAAAAGTCGTTCACTGACCACACAAAACGATCTGTTTCACTGACTTTTTTGTCCTTATAGAGTGGTATTCTCCAAACATTGGGATTCTTTAGAGTTTTATCTCGGACACATTAATTTGTACTAACCTTAATCAAAGATACCTCTTTTGGAGGAACAGTTCTTCTAGGATGGAGATGCGTTCGCCTATTTTCTATGTCATTTTGCTCCAATCAAGTTTTGGAGTTAAGTCTTTACACCTGCTCAACAATCTGACGCCCATTTGGCTGAGCCGCTCTACCTGCTAGCACAGAAAACAATTTTTTATATCATGACCGACTTTGCAGGACCTCCCGTATTATTGAAAGCGTTGTCAAGGGTGATAATAACGAGAAATCGGTACTCATAGTATATAATTCAAATGGTTGCAAAACCAACACGGGGTAACATAACGATGCAGATAAAGAATTGGTTGAACTACCGAACTGTCTGAATTTACAAGGGCAGAGAAGAGAATCCTAAACAAATCTCAACCTCTCACCATATTTTCATCCAGGAGGCGTCATTAGATGGATTCTGCTATTGTAAATTTTCGCCTTTTTGAAGTAATGCCCCTTTCTAATGACATAAGTGGAATAATTGTCCTGTTGGTATGTTACAGAAAATAAATGAAAGCCCTTAGTGTCCCCTTTGTCAATCTGTCGGTCTGACAGAAATTTCATTTTCATATAATAAAACAAATCATTAATTTGAGAATAAGTTTTGCGTGTATAACAGGTCTTCTGGTGTTGCGTAGAATTGAATAATTTTGATGAGAAGTGGGAATTTGGTTTTCGATAACTTTTTTATCAATGGTTTTGTTAGCACAAAAATTTCCCTTGCGTTTCACAAACTATGTAAATGTTTACCTTGTCTACCCGTGCTTGTCACATGTTTATGAAAATGAAAAGCTAAGGCCACTTCAAATGATTAAATAGTTCTTAGGATTCGTTCGCTCCTCATATTATGGGTTCAAAATTAAAAAAAAAACTTTACTCACTCCATTTTTTTCACTTTTTAGAAATTTTCATTGTTTTTCCTAAATATAAAAATAAAAATGTGCTAGCTCACTCCTAAAAAATTTAAAAATTGAGGAAAAAGAAACTTTAGACTGTTGTGTTGGCATCAGTTTTTAAGGTTGCTCTCCAATATTTTGCCAATGCAAGAAATAATTAAACAAAAAATTTCGCGCTCGTGCCTATTTTTATCACTAAATATCCAAAAAACTAGAAATAAATTTGGAATGGCCTAAACATAGTGTAATTATTTGTGTGTTTTTATAAAATTTGTGTTCTGTTTTGGTTTCATGTTATGTGATTTTCTGCTTGTTTTGTCTTTGTATTGTTTACAAGTTTGTCGTGTCAACCGCCTTCTCTCCATTACATTGTCCATTTCGCTTCCTGTTCATTGAAAACAAACAAAAATGTACACTTTCCTGGGTTTCTGGCCAATATTATCCGTTACTTTTCAAATATATATCACAGATCCGCAAGGCAACTGCAAGGCTGCCTAGATATTGACTCAGATGTACACATCAATCATGGACCAAATCATGTTGTTGTTCTTTATTTATTATGTTGAGCCTTTTTCGGTCTGGATAGTTTACTAGCCTGCTGTTTGCAACTAAAGCTTTTTATCCTGCACATGTTGTTAAGATCATTCGACTGTAACTGTTTGACAGGTATAAAGCTTAATTAATGTTTGTGGAGTAGTTACCCTGGTTATTTGCATTGTTTCAAATTCTTTTTTAAATCCCGGTTGACAGACTATCAGCCACTAGACATCACCTGAAAATTATGTGTATCGAGTTTCCATAAGTGAAGCTGCTTTCCGAAATGATTTCGCACGTCACAGGCGCACTTTATTGTTTAAACAAACAAAAACTATTAATTTCACAGAGACAAGAGAACGTGCATACAAATACATGATAACAGTGAAAAAAAACATTAAATACCAAAGGGATTCAGAAACAAGTTTTTAGTAGCTCCACTAGTGGCAAAAAATAAACAGATGTGAAAATGTAAATATATGGATGGAAAATATGAAAAAAGAGACGGGAACTGTCACGTAATAGTGTCTAGAAACTAAAAGTGAAACACAATGTCAATTTTGTGTTTTAAATATTTATGAATTAATTATTTTTTCTTCTTCAAATATGTCCTTGAATTCCACGTCCAAACGAAGCGTGTTACCCAAGAGTAATGTACATTAATGTAACCTAAGGTAGAAATTGTTTCGTTTCTTATATCCGGGTAGTCATATGACAGTTATGCAAGAAGTTTTCGGTGTTTTTGATATTTTAACATGAACACACATGAAACCTTGAATCAATAATATTTTTCTGAAATAAATGATAATCTCAGTTTACTTAATTGTAGACATAGAATCTAGAACCATAATGGAAGTACTTCTGGGTTTTGATTAAATTTCTATTAAAAAAACGTACCCCCACGAAATAAACAACTCATTAGAACAATGAGAACACACACACACACACATAAATACAAAATATGGGCTAATCATCCTGACTTGATACGGGGACATAACGCAATGGGGTTAAACTAGTTGTCCGGTTATCTAAATCCCCCGCTTGCCAGACCATATGTCGTATGTTAGAACAAATATAGACTCGAAAGCCTGAGCATGTATCGCTCACCTAACATTGGACCAATTAAAATAAACATCAAATGACCAAAAGTGGCCATGATAGTTGCTTCACTTTATAAAGGATCTCTCATACAAATTGCCTGTCAAATATAATTCCATTTGGCCAAGGGGTTTCAAGCAAAGGAGTAGGTTCGGTACCGTATGGCCCGTTTTTTTTTTTTTTGGCTCCAAAATTAAAAAGCGTGAGCTATAATATATATTGCACTTTTTACAAATTGTAAAGTTTAAATTCGGCTGTCATTTAGTGGATGGCTGTGTCATGGACAATTATGTCACATCTCCTTTTTTATATTTTTAATAATAATTTAAAAAAAAATAATGTGCAATATTTGCCAGAAAGCTACGATCCACATCATGTTCATGTCAGTTAAGTCATATATATAAAAACAATGGACCATTTTAGAAATGCAACAGAATTATGGGAACGTCATTGTTCTGGTTAAATTTCATTGGTCAAGACGTCTTTTACGAGGACGCTGAGATTGCAATGAATTTTACGAGGACAGAAGTTAAATTTCTTAATCAGTCTATGAAGTTAGAAGGAATACATATATGGATGTGATATTCTACTCAAAGCCAGACGGTTCCTTAAATTATCTATACCCCATGACATAGTTTACATCCTAGGTTGCAAAAACTAGGGGAAGATAAAGTTCAATATACAAAATTGACAACGTGTAGAATCCCTAGTCCTTCTTCCTATTGAGCCCTATACCACCAAGGCTTTATTCGTAACTCTTGCATGGCACGGTGGTGTCTTTTTCTTTTGTAAAGTGGATATACTAGATGTCATACTGGAATTAATACATCAAATAGCAAGTCGTTATTGCAAGAGTGGTGAAATTGACACAGAACCATTTCAACAGAAAAATAAAAAAAGAAATAAAACCGAAGGACCAAATGGGACAAGTTTACTGAAAACAAACGGAACGGAGCATTACACGGTGTAAATATAAAACTAAAACAATTAATCAGCTAGTGTGTAAGACCTTTGCTAAACTCGGGAAGTCCAGTAGTGTAAGCAGTTCCTGCGTCTTTAAAGACACCCGCCACATTCTCAATATTACAAATTCGGTATTGGCTAAAGGGGTGGTTACAAAGGATTACAACCTCCAATCGGAGAACGCAAACAGCCTGTTTTTTTTTTTTTTTTTTTTTTTTTTTTTTTTTTTTTTTTTTTTTTTTTTTTTTTTTTTTTTATTATTATTATTATTATTATTGTTATTATTATTATTATTATTGTGTGTGTGATCATTGTTGCTAAAAATCCATTACACTTTGGAAGTGGAACTTCAGAAAAATCTACAAGGAAGGTGTATACACTGTTGAATTAATTGGTACGGTTATTTTCTAAAAATTGATATTTTTGCTTATATCTTTAAAAAGAAGACACGAAAACGAAGGACAAGAATGTGTCATGTATAAAACACAAAAAGACCAGTATCATGAATTTTCAACATATCTAAATAATATTCATGAAGGTTTCATTAAAATTGTATTTAATCGTCCTTTTAAAGCTAGTTGTTCGGAATTTCGACTCATTAAACAACTGCGGTTTGTAGGTGATAGGGTTTTGATCGGATGTAAACAAACTTAAGATGCAAAACACACCGAATTTTTCAATAAAATTATACAAAGGATACAATGAGCACATTCAATGGAAATTTTTTCTTTGATTTAATGTTTGGAGCTTTTCATTACATTTAACAGAATGTCAGTCATGCCTTGCTGATAGATGGCCAGTATAACGAACAACGGTTAGGGAAACCCTGATGCTAGGTGAAAAATCTACGCCTAAAGGAGAAAACATTTCATTGGTGACTTAATTAATAGATAGCAATTAAAAGTGTTCTTCATAACCCACTTCTCGGGTGGGGCCTCCTCATATATGTGATGAGGTAAGAACGTGCCGCTGGAATAGGATGCGTTCTACCACTCGTTTTGATATTATGAGGTATGAAATTCACATTGAAATATATGATAAGGCCATAAAAAGAGGGTAATAATCAAAAACAGAGAAAACAAAAAAAACCTGGCCAAATTTATATAAAATAACAACCTCGTGACCAACAAGCGTCGCACAGGCACCTGCATTACTCAGGTCCCTTTTGCCTTTTGGCCTGTCATTTTTTACAAACAGAAACATTTAGGTCCCAGATTACATACATCGCGGATTATTGATAAGTATATAAAAAAACTAACTGTTGTTATACTTGGTTTTATTATGTAATTGTTCTTGTTCATTTCATGTCAGTCTCATAGGGATATATCCGTCAATCTCCCACTATTCTTAGTAAAACATCCACGATCATAAAATAACGTCAAAATACCGTCATACCATTCGTTAATTAGATAATGAGACTTTTTCAACAAACTGTATGGTGTGCTAAATTAAACTCACATTTTGTTATCAATAGAGCGAACGTCATGTAACTTTACATGCAATTTCTTCCTATTTATACCAAGTCCCCGTAGAGATCGCTTCAAAACACATGACTTCTTGAATAATGAAATACGTTAAATAAGTACAACTCAGAATTGACGCACAAATGAAATTATTGATTGGAGTTCAATTCCATGTGTAGCAGTGGGTTTGAATGAGCACTTGTTGAAATTAAAATTCAGCATCCAATTGTTTTTTTCAAGTGTCATACTACACGCAACCAATTTAAAAGATGATTCACACTGAGTTATAGCTAAAAATTAGATTTTGCTTTGTAATTTTCAATATTTCCAATATAACATATGGAGTATTTATTATATATTAATGTAGAATATTCTATAGTTTATTGTCGTATTATTTTCGAAAGGGAAAAAGGTTGTTTTCTATGATTTTCAATATAATTTTCTCCGTATAAAATTGCTTACGTCATCAGACAAATCAATTTGGGATGGGCCAAATTTTGAAAAAAAAAGGAATTTAAGGGCTGCTTTCTTTATATCGCCTTAAGTTTGAAATAAATATATCTGGCCTGTATGATAGGCAAATCATTTTTAAATAAAGTATTCACCGATATTTAACAGATTTGGAAGACGCCCTGCTAGGGTAGTTATGAAAGCGCAGGCTATCTCCTATTTCAGAAAAAAGTGACACCGGGAAAAAAATTTCCAAAATGGCTTTTCAAATGGCTTTTGTACACAATAAGTTATAACCTTATTTTAAATTGATATTTCAAAAGCTGACACGGACAGACAGAATGACGTCATATCAGGTTCAAACAATTTATGTTAGAGAACGGGAACTTTTTTTTTTTTTTTTGGTAATTTTCCAATTTCGAAATATCTAGATAGTGTATAATTATCTTGAAGATTATAATACAACACGTCTATACAATGACTTGAAGAAAAAATCCGTTATCTATTGGTTTTCAGATGACCTTCATGAACCGATCTTCTTCCTCGAAAAATGCATTGGGTTATCTCAGAGTCCTCGTAAAAAACGTATTGACAAATGGAATTTCACAAGAACAACTCCTTTGCATTTCTAAAACGGTTCATTTTTGGGTAGAATAACATAAGTTATACGCAAAACAAAGTCCTGAAATGATGAATTTTTTGGGGGTCTTCTCGATTGTTTTAATGTCCGGGGTAATTCTAAGCCACGGTATACGAGTATTCATATGCAACTGGATGATCAGTGAGATTTCTTTATTTTAACTCGACACATGATAATAATCCTTATGATCAACTCTGAATATCGTATCATATCGGGTAATGTAAAGCGCCAGATGACGAAATGTAAATACAGTAGGCACGCTTTGGAGATTAGCACAATGGTATCTATAGCCATGGATTATGGTTCGGATCCGGCGCAACCTGAGATCAAAATATCTTAAGTTCCCAGGGTGCAACCAATAAGATTAGGAGATACCTTTTTTGTAAGAACCAATCCCTCTCCCTCTTAGAGGCGAAAAATGAATAAAAAATAGTCAAAAATATAAATAAGAAGAGTCAAATACACACAAGAAAGTATTATTAAATTCATCTACAGCATTATCCTAACAAAGAAAGTTATGAAAGAAATCAGTACACGTTAATTAGAGATATTTCTAAAGCAAACTCACAGTTACTGTTATAAAACTCAGAACGTTTTCCTGTTAAAAATCATCGACACTTTCAACAAGAGTAGATACCATATCCAGTGCGTCTAAAGATTTAAAATGCTATCGCCACAAACCATGAGGAAATCGCACTTCCTTGGAGCAATAGGAATGTCAAATTTTTTCAAAGGGAAACAGTTTCAACAGTTTGACTATGTCGAATCTATCCTTTATGAATAAGATAACTAATTAAAACAATGAGTTTTGTTGGATCATTTTTTGCTCACCTGGCCTAAAAGGCCATTTGAGCTTTTGCCATCACTTGGCGTCTGTCCGTCGTCCGTCAACACTTCATATTTTAATCTTCTCCTCTGAAACGACTGGGTCAAATTTGACCAAACTTTGTTGGAATGGTCTTTAGGTGGTTCTCTTCTAAAATTGTGTCCGATGACCCAGACTTCCGAGCAAGATGGCCGCCAGACTAAGATTAGAAAAGAGGGAGGATGAAATTTTTAAAATCTTCTTCTCTGAAACTACTGATCCAATTTAAACTAAACTTTGCAGAAATGATCCTCAGGTGGTCTCTTTTCAAAATTGTGTCTGATGACTCCGACCTCTGAACAAGATGGCCGCCAGGCTAAAAATAGAAAATAGGGGGGATAAATTTCAAAATTCTTCTATTTTGAGACTACTCTGCTTATCTTACCAAACTTTGCTGAAATGGTTTTTTGATGGTCTCCTTTCAAAATTGTGTCCGGCAGTTCTGACCTATAACCAAGAAAGTTGCTGCAGCAGAACTAAGCTCAACATAGAATCTATGGGAAATCGGTTATTTTTTTCCATCTGTAACTGCTTGTTCAGTTAGAACCTTATTTTGGTGGAATGATCCTTAGTTGGATCCCCTTCTTTATTGTGTTCGATGACCTCTCCGGCCAACCAAGATGGCCGCCTCAGCCGAAAAATAGATTTCCATAGGATCCTGTGGGAAATTCATGAAAAAATTAACAAGTCTGGAACTACTTTTTCAATTGGCACCAAACCTTGGTGGAAAGATTTCCAGGTGGATCAAATTCAAAACTGAATCTGATGTCCTCACCCGCTGTTCAAGATGGCCGCCTCATGTAGGTTGGTGTGAAAGTGCATCTTTGGTAGTCACTTTGACCTGCATTTCATGCTTCATTGACTCGGGTTCTAATTTACCTCCAAAATTGTCTCTCTTTTACTGTCTGTATGTCCTACCATCATGTAGCTTGGTGTGTCAATGCATCTTTAGGAGTCTCTCAGCATCCCATGCAAATAAAATCACTTTGACCTACTTTTCACGCTTTATTGACTCAGATTCTGTTTTATGTTCAGATCTGCGTCACAAGTACTGTATGTCCTTCCATCATGTAGCTTGGTGTTGTGGTGCATCTTGGGGAGTCTGTAAACATCCCACCCAAATAAGGTCACTTTGACCTACATTTCATGCTTCATTGACCCCAGTTCACTTTTACGTCCAAATTTGTATCTCTTGTACTTTATGTCCTACCATCATGTAGCTTGGTGTGTGAATGTATCTTACAAAGTCTGTCAGCATCCCACCCAAATTAGGTCATTTTGACCTACATTTCATGCATTATTGACTCAGGTTCTATTTTACATCAAAACTTGTTCCTCAGGTACTGCATGTCCTACCATCAAATAGCTTGGTGTTTGAATGTGCCTTTTCAGGTTTATTAACATCCTTTCAAAATAAGGTCACTTTCACCTAGATTTCTTGCTCATTGAGTCAGATAAACTTTTACGTCTTAGTTAAGCTACATGTACTGTATGCCCCACCAACATG
Source organism: Geukensia granosissima (assembly GCA_032357055.1). Taxonomy (NCBI): domain Eukaryota; kingdom Metazoa; phylum Mollusca; class Bivalvia; order Mytilida; family Mytilidae; genus Geukensia; species Geukensia granosissima. The sequence goes on from JAULBM010342332.1 coordinate 12,477, forward strand.
ATTCTTATAAGTTAACCAAAAGATTCTCAGAATGATATTTTTGTAATAATA